>SNQJ01S0022938.1:91953-105697 GCA_010110895.2 Picea sitchensis | reverse complement strand
GGGACAGGCATTCCTTAGGGTTTATACATTCTCTCTAGGGTGCACTTTGATTAGTGTAGGAAGAATGGACCAGGGTGGGGAATGGTCCAGGCTCAACATTCCTTAGGGTTTATACATTCTCTCCATGGTGCACTTTGATTCGTGTAGGAGGAATGGCCCAGGGTGAGGAATGATCCAGGCTAAAAAAATCAGAAACAATCATTCTTCCTTGATTGAGAAGAATAGGGCAAATAGCCCATTGTTGATGTTCTACACCGAGGGCAGATATTATTTCAGATCTCATAGATGTGAGTGAAATATTGGCCCAAATGATTCAGTTTATATCATAACATTGTTTCTGTGCAGGTTTCTGTCAGATGTTTGTTATGAAGACTTGTTGATGGGTGAAATTGAACACTCGTCAAATGGAGGAGTGAATCTGGTCCAGAGTTGTCTAAATAACCCAAGCCATTTGGGATGATCCACCCCGACGGGTTTAGCGGCTCCGTTGGCCGATCTAAGTCCTAGGAAAACGAAAGAAACTAAACTAAAAGAACTAATCTAAATGAGAAAAAAGCAACTACAATAAACTATATACACGTCTAAAACATATATACAACTTACTTACACTAATAATTCTATGAAATTAAAAGTTAAGTTATTAACAGAATTAGATCTAAATTATATATTTACAATACTTGCAGAATACAGATTTTAATCTAAATTTGCAAAAATCAATGGTAAAATGTCTTATGACAACGAAATTACTATTTTTTATTTTTTTATAATTTTTTATAAGAAGGGAACAAAATGAAAACTATCTAAGCTGAACAATAATAATCTTAACTATAAAACTGAACTATGTAACTATCTAAACTAATGAGAATTCTCTAATTTATTACCTATTAAATTGCAAATAACGAACTAACCTGAAGTAACGCTTCCTATTTGTCCTGTGCACAATAGTTGATTTAGCTATTTGATGGGAGGAAACCCGCACCATATTCTCTACAAGCTTCTTGTAAATAGGAAGAATTAGTTCTCTTTGAATACATATGACAGAACAAACAAGACATAAAACGACAACAATCTTAAAATTTACAAATCATCACAATTAGATAAATCCCTGTGCGAAAATCTGTACAAAACAATTCATTTAATTAAGAGGATAAACCTTCTGTTAATTAAATTCAAACAGAGTCACTGTTGTGCTAGAAATGAGATACATAAGATATGGATAGAATTTAAATCACAACACATTAACCTGTAACAAGTCTTGATATCTAAAGTAGTCAATAACTTGATCACAAATTTAAATGCACAAAACCTTAACGAAAGTATGATAAATTGAAAGCTAAAGCTGTTACAAAAGATCCACTTCCATTTGAGTCTGTATCATCATAAATCCATAGTCTTTGTTCTCCCAACAGTGATGGGTTCATTACAAAAATAAATGAGTATATAAAAACCACAGGGTAAAACATCCCTGTGGGAATTATAAAAAATGGTTTACAAAAAATCAGGGAACAATCTCCCAAGTCTCTATTTCTGCCTATGACTAACAACTTGAAACAAAAATATATCACAAAAGCATGTCATAAACTGCCACAGCATGTCCAATTTGATATTGAAATTTGTAGGTACCTGTAGGTGGACAAGAATAAACAAGTTTAGATAATGTTTTATTTGAAAAATTAACAAAAATCTAAATTTTAAGACTAGCTACAGAATTTGACGATTCTGTAGCTGGTCTTATTTGCAAACATAACCATTTTAAATCAATCCAAACGATAACACAAATATATTCGAAATATTTAATTACTAATTGAAAACAAAGAAAATCATTCATGACAAAACAAACCAAAACTTTTATGCAAAATCTGAAACAAATGAAATCGTATCGAATCAATGGAATGGTAACAGGGATATATGGGATCTGTCATATAACCTTTTTATTACCAATTCAAAACAGACAGGATTGTTTTAACAATTCAAAACCAACAGAATCATTTTTTTGAATCAATTTTAATCGAAACAGACTATAATCGATCAAAAAAATCTTTCATACTCACCTTAACACAAACGCAATCGTTTATGTCAATTCAGAACTTAGCAAACTCGTTGTTGAATCAAAACAAAACTAACACAATCGATTTTTTTTAGTTCAAAACTAACAAAACTATATCAAACCAATCTTTGATACTATACACAAATGACTATGCTAATTCAAGGCATGCAACATCGCTTCTAATTCAAACCAAACAGAACTGAATCGAACTAACTTAGAGACGACACGATTGTTATACTAATTCAAGAGCAATCAAATCATGTTAAATCGGTTCAATCAAAACATAGCTATACGAATTTAGCAAAAAAATCTTCAATGCAATCATAATTCAAAACGAAATCAAAATAACTGAATCGTTTTTTAAATATATTTAAACAAACAGAACTAAATGGGAGCGAATACAATCGGCTAACCAAATCATTCAAAATCGAAGTTGAAATACATACCTGGGCTGTAGAAAAATGATTCGGTCAGGATAACTTTGAGTTGACAAAGGCCATAGTTGCCTCAACATTTCTTAAGACAATTGAACCCGTAGTCTTTTGCTTCTTCTCGTTGGCTTGTAGCCTGTCTCTTTCCTTTGACAACACAGTAATTCGTTCCTCCAATGATTTAATTTTAGATTGCAACATAGTAACATATGTGTAGTAAAGTTCAAGCCAAGAATTGCATTGAGTACCCGGTGTTTGATCAGGCCTTGGCATTACAGGTGAGGGTTCTTTCAAGTTACCAGGGGTTTCACTATGAAGCTTAATTCCTGGGAAGTTAGGGTTATTCTTGAGGCACATAGGTAGGTTAGAAACATAGTCATAGGGTTCCACAGAACAGAGTCCTTGAGAGTAAGGGTATTCCTCGACCAAGAAGCGTTCAATCTCAGAGTCAGAATCCTCGCTCAAAACAATAGGCTTCTGGTCTACATTTTTCTTGGGCTTGTTCCGAGCACATCTAGATATCCATCGTGCGTTCTTCTTTCCCTTATTGTTGACACTAGTATCACCTTTTCCTTTCTTCCTTACAGGACTCTTGAGGGTCTTAGTATTGTCTTTAGCACAAGGGTCGACCATGGTATCAGGTAGGTCAATGTTGGGGCAGTTCGAGGGTTTGACAGGGGGTAGAAGGGTAGGAGGTGGCATGACTGGCCCAACCAGAGTTTCAGTGACCACAACCTTGTCCACTTGGACACACTCGGGAGTGGTGAAGCCATTCCTTGATAGGAAGGTTTGCTAACAGTCACCACTAAGCTTCAAATGATGAACGATAATGATTTTGATCAAGAAGTGATGGAAGAGGCTTCTTTCAGCCTTCTCATGCTTAAATCGTTTGGACATTTTATACAGGTTGTGTATGAGATTGTGAGGCATATTCAGGGGGTAGTCTATAAAATTCATAAGCAACCTGAGATGATAAAGAAATACCAAACCACAACGACCTTCGCGAGTCACAAATTGCTTAACAATGGCTAAAAGATCATGCCATCTAGATGTGAGGGCCATGACAGGAATACCTCTATCACAACTAACAATCTTCCTCAATGTGAATAGGAGCGGCCATGGCACCTCGTCCACTTTCGAGTTCTTGAACCACCTCTTCCCTTTAGCTGGTAAGCCTATAACTGAGTTGAGGAATTCCTCATTTAGCTCGAGTTGGATATCTCCTACGTTAGCCCTGCATCTGTCGAAGGTGAGGGCAAACTTTTGGGCTACCGCAAGGTTGAAACCCTCAAATTTTTGGATAAAAACCAGCTAGCCACTATTTTCCAAATCCTCACAAGCATTGTCGAAAAGTAGGAGTGTTTGGCTTCCATTAGGTTCTATGAGCACCACAGGTGCCATAGGAGAGAGCACACAGTGAGCCAGGTAAATGGACAAGGGTCTGGACAGGGTATACGTAGGACCGCAAGCTCAGGGATTTCCCCAAAACTAACAGAGGTAACCCGAGATAGAAGGTGGGCATTAATGCCTAAGTGTGCGAGGGTGGTGGAACGAAATAAACCCATGCAAAATAGTCATATCAAAATGTAAAATTGACGGCGCTATGGTGATTCAAATCACCACTAGTGTATGTTAAAACAATGCCAATAAAACAACCATTGAAAACTATGATAGGTTGACCCGAATATTTGCACAACAATAGTGTTTGCATGATTTAAAACGAAAACAATGTTTCGAATATAGCACCATGGATTCGATCATAAAATGTATGCTTTGTATGAAGCCATTGCACTAAGGGTCTAATCACAATGTTAACGCGTTGTTATGAAACCATTGAATTCGATCAAAAACAATAGAACATCGAACCACCATTATATCAAGGACTTAATCACAATCACTAGAACACCATTGCATCGCACATTAATAAAATGAAGTCATATTAGCAGAAAATGCAAAGTGGGTAAAAATTTGGTGTTTTGCCAACTGTGCGACTGTCATTGAGTGAACTGAACACATAAACGAGAGTAACCATAATAATCCAATGACGATTTTAATCCCATCGACATGACTTCGAACCAAGGTTTTCACGCTTGTAGTCATGAAAACTAAAACAAAAGGCAGGTGTGCAAATGCACAAGATAATAGAGTTGTTTTATTTAAAGATTGCGATGAGAATCAAGGGTTCCAAAACACCCGTGTGGGCAGCTTATAAAGATAGGATAAAAATGCGAAATGGCTGCCAACAATGGCGACACACTGGTAGAAGCAGTTATCTCTACCAAAAGAACAAATTCAAATTATGATAACAAGAATAATTCAAACTCAAAAACAACCAGAAAATTGTTTAAACATCATTATTAATCAAATATTCCAGCAGTGCTTAAAGGATGAAAACTAATAATCATCTTAAGACAAGCGAGCCATGATATTAAAGATAAAATATCCAATACTATTGATAGGGCCACTGCTGCCAGCAGGCATCCATAGACTCGACAGGGTTGCCATTTAACCCACTCTGATATCTGTATCCTGCCAAGAAGTTCTAGATCAGAATAAAGGACATTTTAAGGTCAAGAGATTTCATACTTATGAATTTTCATATACCCGACATTGCTTCGCTGCCAGCGGGCCTGTTCAGTACCACGACGAAGTTGTCTTGGCGTCATGCATGCATTTACCCGCTGCTAGCAGACCTGTTCAGCATCCTTGCAGGTTTACAAGCACTTCCCACAGCTCTTTTATGATTTAATTTTTTAAAGATATATAATTGAGCGGGGTGACGCTGAAAATTATGATATTTTGACATATTTTTTATAGACCTTGAAAGAATTTTTAAAACTTTCCTTCATTAAGATTCATAGATGCTTTGTTTACAAAACCAACCTTCTAAAGCAGGGAGACATCTTCTGAGTTATTCCCTTAAGGAACAGGGACAACATAAGAAGATAATGGATGATCATGACAGGCTTCACTCCCAGATCGAAATCAGTTAACTTCTTTCAAACAACAGTCTTTTCTCATCACAGATGTAAATTTCAGAAGTATATTATAATAGATGTTTAAACAAATTTTCAGCAATCATTTCAGTGAAAGAATTTTCTGTTTTCTTTGTCTGAACAGTTCAAAATGCAGGTATGTGTAATTGCAAAAACAAAAACTGATAAGCGCAAGGAGAAAAATCAAAACCAAAACAGTAAGAGAGAAGCAAACAAAAGAAAAATATTTACATAGTATACAAAGGGTTGTCATCAAGCGAAATATCTTTTCAGAGATTGGCCATTCACCGGATAGGTATCTAGTTGTTCCTCTAGATTCTGTAATCGGAAAGAGCTGGGACCTAATTTCTCAGCAATTAAAAATGGTCCAAGCCATAAGTTATGAAACTTGGTATGCTCTCCCTTTCCCTCATGCGGTTTGTCCCATTTCAAGACAAGGTCACCTACTTCGAAGTTCCTATCAGAGGCGGAGTTAAAATCAAACCATCTTTTGACCACTAGTTGATGCTGATCTAACTTACATTTAGCTTGGGCTCTTACCTCTTCTAGTTTCATCAAAGCGTTAATTCAGTTTTCCAAAGGGGGACAATCTTCCTCTTGTATTTTCTGTGATAGTTGTAGTGAGGGAAGAAGAATATGTGGTGGCATAATTGCTTCTCTGCCATAGACAAGAAACAAAGGGGAGTTACCTACAACAGTCTTTGGTGTTACCCTATCATCCCAAATTGCGTTTAACAGTGCATTATGCCAGTTTTTGTGATTTTCAGATACCGTTCTCTTGATGATTTTAATCAGATTCTTATTTGTTGATTCTGCCAATCCATTGCCCTAAGGGTAGTAGCTGGCAGAATATTTCAATTTAATTCCTTTTTCTAGAGAGAATTCACTCATCTCAATAGACAAAAAGTAAGAAGCATTATCGAATACTAAACAGTCAGGGATACCGAAATGAGTAATAATATTCGAATTTAAAAAGGCAATTACCGGACTAGTATTCATAGTTCTTAATGCGACAGATTCAGACCACCTGGTGAAGTAATCTATGGCTATTATGATAAAATTATGTTGCTGTGAGGATGGCGGGTTGATTGGACCTATAATATCAAGGCCCCAATGCTGAAAAGAGGAGTCTACTGAAACAGGATGCAAAGGAAAGGTTGTTTTCTGTATCCGCCCGGATGCTTTTTGACAAATAGTACACTTGTGGCACAAGGCATGGGAGTCTCTAAAAAGTGTGGGCCAGTAATATCTGGCTCTCAAAACTTTATGGGCAGTGGTGTCACCACCAAAATTCCCACCAGCTTCTCCTGCGTGCAATTCTAGTAGGACTTTTTCTGCTTCATCTTTGTCAAGACAACGCATTAGTACTCCATCAAAATTTTGACGAAACAGAATACCATTAATCAAATGAAAGGAGGCAGATTTTAATCTTAACACTCTTCTTTTAGTGGGATCTAGGTGATGGGGGGCTGACCCATGTTCAAGACAGAATTTTATATCGTCATACCAGGGACTGACAGAGTTTTGAGCATAGCAGATTGCATTTTGATTGTGTTGTCCTAGGTTTGACATATCGTTTTTTTCTTGTTGTCCCGCTGCTGAGTCAACAACTAACTTGCATAACCCTTGGCCTCTCAGTATTTGAGCTGGGGTGATTTCTATGTCGTACTCCTGCAAGAAGGTAACCCAGTTTGCCCTCTTTTCGCCTAGTTCTTTCTGCACTAACAGATTACTGACGGTTGGGTAAGGGACAATAATTTTCGTCCTAGATTTCAAAAGATAAGACCAGAAGTGTTTGACTGCTTTAAAAACAGCGTAGGCTTGTTGATCTACCGCTGGGTAATTTAGTTCCTCACCTTTGAAAGAAAATCTCATAAAGGCAATGGGTACTTCATTGTTTTCAGCGTTCTTTTGAGTCAAGACAACAACGTAGGAGCGGTCAGAAGCAAATGTGTAGAGCGTAAAGTCTTGCGAAAAGTCAGGGCTCATGAGAGAAGGAGCATCCATTATGGCCTTTTTTATTGAATTAAAAGCTTGGTTTTCTAAGGGTCCCCAATGATATTGTGCGTATTTCTTAATTAAATTCTGTAGAGGTCTGACCATCTCGGAGAAACTGGGAACGAATCTCCTCACGAAGTTTATCTGGCCTAAGAAAGACTGCATAGACTTTTTGGATGAGGGAGGAGGAAGTTTCTAGATGACTTGAGTCCTTTCAGGGTCAATAATCATCCCTTTGCTTGACACAATGAATCCTAAGAGTTTACCTTGTTCTACTGCGAAGATAGATTTTTTAGGATGGAAATGTCATACTTACGACATCGCTGTAGAACAACTCTTAATTGAGCTAAATGATTAGTTTTGTTTTTTTAAAATATAGTAACATCATCTAAGTAAACTACCACGGATTTATTGATTAAGCCTCGGAAAGCGATGTCCATCGCTCTCTGGAAAGTGGCACCAGCATTAATCAATCCAAAGGGAATTTTCCTGTAAGCGTAGGTGCCCCATGGAGTGCGGAAGGTAGTTTTAAGTTGGTCTGGAGGAGACATCAGGACTTGGTTGTACCCTAAAAAACCATCCAATAAGGATAGTCTCTCAGAACTAGATACCTATTGAAGGATCTATTCCATGGGTGGGACAGGGTAGTTGTCTTTATTCGACGCTCTATTAAGGTTTCAGAAATCGACGCATAGTCGGATTTCCCCACTTTTCTTCCGAACAGGGACAAGGTTAGAAACCTATTGCGTGTGCCTAACTGGGAAAATTATCTTAGCATTCAGGAGTTTATTTAATTCTTTTTTGATGGTCGGTTCGAGCTTAGGGTGCATTTTTCTTAATTTTTGTTGAAAGGGCAAGGTTTGGGGTTTCATAGGAATGACGTGTTGTATGATATTAGGGTCAAAAGTTTTAAGATCATCATACGTCCATGAAAAAAAATCTTTATATTCCTCAAACAATTTAATAAATGCAGCTTTTTCTTGTTCAGAACACCCCACCCCTAAATTAATGCACAATTGTCATTAGTTCCCAAGTTTACTTTTTCATACGATAACGAGGAACTATTGGTTTTACAGTTGACCGATTTTTTGAATTTATCTTGAAGATCATAAAATTTCTCTAATCTAACTACAGATTTAGGGATCGAATTTACCATGTCCGATGAAGATTCAGGAGACCTCGGATCTGGTATTACCATGAAATCACACAAATTGTCGTCATGAGTGCATTCGTCAATCACCACACCTTGAAAAGTTTCTTCCATATGGAGGAAGCTAATAATCTGTTGATCGTCATCGAAGACTCTCCAATTTGTGATGTTGTTGGGAACATATGGTCTGAACAACAGTTCGACGGAGAATACATTCGGGGACAAGCCTTCTACAGGAAAGAGTTTGGAAGCTACGTTACCTAATAGATCAGCTTCAGAATTATTCAATCTAGGAATAGAATTTATATTGAAAGCAAAAAACGTATTCATTAAATTCATTAAGTTGTTCGCTGATATCAGAGAAATCTAAAGGTTGGTCTAAAGGCCAATTTGGTTGCCTTAAACGAGCGAAGGCACTATGTGTTATTAAGAGAGATTAGCGAACAATCTCTTGTACGTCACCACCTGTAGGATTTGGGGTTATTGGTTCAACTGTGATCCGTAGATCATCGTTTGATGTGGTTGCTGTTTGAGGGACAATGTTGTCGTTTGAATGACTTCTTGTCACTATAGGCAAGTGGTTAGGTGGTGGAGGAGTCTTACAACCCCCTTGTGCCATTAATAACTTTCAGGCCCTCCTTCTAGCGCCATTTGTTGACGGGCGAAATTGAACGCTCGTCAACTAGAGGAGTGAATCCAGTCTGGGGTTGTCTAAATAACCCAAGCCATCTGGGATGATCCACCTCGACGGGTTTAGCGTCTCCATTGGCCGATCTAAGTCCTAGAAAAATGAAAGAAAACTAAACTAAAAGAACTAATCTAAATGAGAAAAAAACAACTACAACAAACTAAAACATATATACAACTTACTTACACTAATAATTCTATGAAATTAAAACTTCAGTTATTAACAGAACTAGATCTGAATTATATATTTACAGTACTTACAGAATACAAATTTTAATCTAAATTTGCAAAAATCAATGGTAAAATGTCTTACGACAGCGAAATTACTATTTTTGATTTTTTTTTAATTTTTTATAAGAAAGGAACAAAATGAAAACTATCTAAGCTGAACAATAATAATCTTAACTATAAAACTGAACTATGTAACTATCTAAACTACTGAGAATTCTCTAATTTATTAACTATTAAATTGCAAATAACGAACTAACCTGAAGTAACGCTTCCTATTTGTCCTGTGCACAGTAGTTGATTTAGCTATTTGATGGGAGGAAACCCACACCAGATTCTCTACAAGCTTCTTGTAAACAAGAAGCAGTAGTGCTCTTTGAATACAGATGACAGAACAAACAAGACATAAAACGACAACAATATTAAAATTTACAAATCATCACAATTAGATAAATCCCTGTGCGAAAATCTGTACAAAACAGTTCATTTAATTAAGAGGATAAACCTTCTGTTAATTAAATTCAAACAGAGTGACTGTTGTGCTAAAAATGAGATACATAAGATATGGATAGAATTTAAATCACAACGCATTAACCTGTAACAAGTCTTGATATCTAAAGTAGTCAATAACTTGATCACAAATTTAAATGCACAAAACCTGAACGAAAGTATGATAAATTGAAAGCTAAAGCTGTTACAAAAGATCCACTTCCATTCGAGTCTGTATCATCATAAATCCATAGTCTTTGTTCTCCCAACAATGATGGGTTCATTACAAAAATAAATGAGTATATAAAGGCCACAGGGTAAAACATCCCTGTGGGAATTATCAAAAACAGTTTACAAAAAATCTGGGAACAATCTCCCAAGTCTCTATTTCTGCCTATGACTAACAACTTGAAACAAAACTATATCACAAAAGCATGTCATAAACTGCCACAACATGTCCAATTTTCCATTGAAATTCGTAGGTACCTATAGGTGGACAAGAATAAACAAGTTTAGATAATGTTTTATTTGTAAAATTAACAAAAATCTAAATTTTAAGATGAGCTACAGAATCTCACGATTCTGTAGCTGGTCTTATTTGCAAACATAACCGTTTTAAATCAATCCAAACGATAACAGAAATATATTCGAAATATTTAATTACTAATTGAAAACAAAGCAAATCATTCACGCCAAAACAAACCAAAACTTTTATGCAAAATCTGAAACAAACGAAATCGTATCGAATCAATGGAATGGTAACAGGGATATATGCGATCTGTCATCTAACCTTTTTATCACCAATTTGAAACAGATAGGATCATTTTAACAATTCAAAACCAACAAAATCATTTTTTTTGAATCAATTTTAATCGAAACAGACTATAATCGATCAAACAAATCTTTCGTATTCACTTTAACACAAACATAATCATTTATGTCAGTTCAAAACTTAGCAAACTCATTGTTGAATCAAAACAAAACTAACAGAATCATTTTTTTTTAATTCAAAACTAACAAAACTATATCAAACCAATCTTTGATACTATACACAAACAACTATGCTAATTCAAGGCATGCAACATCGCTTCTAATTCAAACCAAACAGAACTGAATCGAGCTAACTCAGAGCCGACACGATCGTTATACTAATTCAAGAGAAATCAAATCGTGTTAAATCGGTTCAATCAAAACATAGCTATACTATTTTAGCAAACAAATCTTCAATACAATCATAATTCAAAACGAAATCAGAATAACATAATTGTTTTTTAAATATATTTAAACAAACAGAACTAAATGGGAGCGAATACAATCGGCTAACCAAATCATTCAAAATCGATGTTGAAATACATACTTCGGCTGTAGAAAAATGATTCGGTCAGGATAACTTTGAGTTGACAAAGGCCGTAGCTGCCTCAACAATTCTGAAGACAATTGAACTTGTAGTCTTTTGCTTCTTCTAGTTGGCTTGTAGCCTGTCTCTTTCCTTTGACAACATAGTAATCCGTTCCTCCAATGATTTAATTTTAGATTGCAACAGAGGAAAATCCGTGTAGTAACGTTCAAGCCAAGAATTGCATTGAGTACACGGTGTTTGATCGGGCCTTGGCATTACAGGCGAGGGTTCTTTCAAGTTACCAGGGGTTTCACTGTGAAGCTTAATTCCTAGGAAGTTAGGGTTATCCTTGAGGCATGGAGGTAGGTTAGAAACATAGTCATAGGGTTCCATAGAACAAAGGCCTTGAGAGTAAGGGTATTCCTCGGCCAAGAAGCGTTCAATCTCAGAGTCAGAATCCTCGCTCAAAACAATAGGCTTCTGGTCTACGTTTTGCTTGGGCTTGTTTCGAGCACATGTAGATATCCATCGTGCGTTCTTCTTTCCCTTACTGTTGACACCAGTATCACCTTTGCCTTTCTTCCTTAGAGGCCTCTTGAGGGTTTTAGTATTGTCTTTAGCACACGGGTTAGCGATGGTATCAGGTAGGTCAATGTTGGGGCATTTTAAGGGTTTGACAGGGGGTAGAAGGGTAGGAGGTGTCATGGTTGGCCCAACCAGAGTTTCAGTGACCACAACCTTGTCCACTTGGACACACTCGGGAGTGGATAAGCCATTCCTTGATAGGAAGGCTTGCCAATAGTCACCACTAAGCTTCAAATGATGAACGATAATGATTTTGATCAAGCAGTAATGGAAGAGGCTGATATCATCCTTCTCACGCTTAAATCATTTGGACATTTTATACAGGCTGTGTATGAGATAGTAAGGCATATTCAGGGGGTAGTCTATAAAATTCATAAGAAACCTGAGATGATAAAGAAATACCAAACCATAACGACCTTCGCAAGTCACAAATTTCTTAACAATGGATAAAAGATCATGCCATCTGGACTTGAGGGCAGTGACAGGCATACCTCTATCACAACTAACAATCTTCCTCGATGTGAATAGGAGCGGCCACGACACCTCATCCACTTTAGAGTTCTTGAACCACCTCTACCCTTTAGCTGGTAAGCCTGTAGCTAAGCTAAGGAATTCCTCATTTAGCTCGAGTTGGATATCTCCTACCTTAGCCCTACATCCGTTGAAGGTGAGGGCAAACTGTTGGGCTACCGCAAGGTTGAAACCCTCAAATTTTTGGATAAAAACCAACCAGCCACTATTTTCCAAATTCTCACGAGCATTGTCGAAAAGCAGGAGTGTTTGGCTACCATTAGGTTCTATGCACACCACAGGTGCCATAGGAGAGAGCACACAGTGAGCCATGTAAACGGAGAAGGGTCTGGACAGGGTATACGCAGGACTGCAAGCTCAGGGATTTCCCCAAAACTAACAGAGGTGACCCGGGATAGAAGGCGGGCATTAATGCCTAAGTGTGTGAGGGTGGTGGAACGAAATAAACCCATGCAAAACAATCATATCAAAATGTACAATTGACGGGGCTATGGTGATTCAAATCACTACTAGTGTATGTTAAAACAATTCCAATAAAACAACCATTGAAAACTATGATAAGTTGACCCGAATATTTTCACAATAATAGTGTTTGCATGATTTAAAACCAAAACAATGTTTCGAATATAGCACCATGGATTCGATCATAAAATGTATGCTTTGTATAAAACCATTGCACTAAGGGTCTAATCACAATGTTAATGCGTTGTTATGAAACCATTGAATTCGATCAAAAACAATAGAACATCGAACCACCATTATATCAAGGACTCAATCACAATCACTAGAACACCATTGCATCACACATTAATAAAATGAAGTCATATTAACAGAAAATGCAAAGTGGGTAAAAATTTGGTGTTTTTCCAACTGTACAACTGTCATTGAGTGAACTGAACACATAAACGAGAGTAACCATAATAATCCAGTGGTGATTTTAATGCCATCGACATGACTTCGAACCAAGGTTTTCACGCTTGTAGTCGTGAAAACTATAACAAAAGGCAGGTGTGAAAATGTGCAAGATAATAGTGTTGTTTTATTTAAAGATTGAGATGAGAATCAAGGGTTCCAAAACACCCATGTGGGCAGCTTATAAAGATAGGATAAAAATACGAAATGGCTGCCAACAAGATTGTATGATAGTAGATGTATACTACTATGGTGGATATGTTCCATTGTTCGTAACTATACGTTGTTGATCAAGTACTTGTGTGTTACTTGGTGTGGTAGTGTACCACTGGATTGTAGTTATGTACTACT
>SNQJ01S0022938.1:49353-82370 GCA_010110895.2 Picea sitchensis | reverse complement strand
AAAGTGGCACCCAAAAGAGAAAAGTTTCAAAAAACTTTTAGGGTGTGTTGAGTGATCAACAAATGGCGATTCTCTGGGAGAAAACAAAATCTCTGCTCTTTCCTTCGGGCTTAGATTTTGTAGAAGCTGGTTGAGAAACTATCTAGCTTTGCATTCAACACAATGTTTCCTATCAATGCGTACACAACTTCCCGGGTTCGTGAATCCGGATCCGCTTATGGAATTCAACCCTTTTTCCACCTTCTTTCCTCTTGACCATGACCCACGCCCTTCTTTGAAAAGATCTAAGTAATGAATCCACTTCCTTGAGGCCATTTTTAGTTACTATTATTCCCTCGCTACTGTGTTTCTCTGCTACCAATGAGTGTCCATAGTCCCGACGGATTCACCCCGACATCAAAGACCTTGCTCCACTACCAGTGAGTGCCCATAGCCCCGATGGAGTTATCTACACACCCACTTGGAATTTTCACTCCTTTTAATATAGATCATTTTCTTTTGGAATAAATTCAACAAGTGAGTTGGAGAGGATGACGTCTATTATTTGCAAGGAAAAATTGTTAAGGTGAATCCCTTCCTAGCTCTGTCTAGAGGTACATGTGATCCTTTTCAACTAGCCATGTTTTCCTTTGGGCTTTACCAGACCACCAGGGGAATATTTCATCACTTACCAAGGTAGTATGCTTGCAAAGAAAATATGTAGATCTTCTTTGAAAATTTGTATTTTCCCAGTGTCTCTTATGATGCATGTAAGTGTAGGTTAGGAGCTGAGTCTGCTTCACCATATTTATTAAATTCAACCATTGCTTTACAGAAAAAAACTTAATTAAAAGAAAATAACAAGAGAAGAAAAAAAATAAAGAGGAGTTTGCAATCAGCCTTCCCTAAATCTACACACTTATCCTGATCGAAATGTATGCTAAAAGGTCTAAGCAAAATATTTTGAAATTTCGAGTGTTTTCCTTTAGACTCATTTTCTTTATCCCATTTCAAAACTAGGTCCCCTACTTCAATTTTTTTTTCTTTGGCACTATGTTTGTTAAACCATATTTTAACTATTTGTTGATGAGCGACAAACTTATCTTTATCGTTTTCTCTTTCTTCATCTAGCATGAGAAGGGTATCAATCCTTTGTTGTAGAGTGGATGAGGGATGACCTATTGATGCTTGGGCGAGCTGTAAACATGGAAGATACAATTTGTTTGGCAAAATGGATTCTTTCCCATATACCAAAAAGTATAGAGAGTTTCCTATGGCTTATTTAGATTTTAGTCTACCGGCCCATAGGGTGATATGAAGTGAATTATGCCAATTCCGTTGATTTTCAACAATTGTTTTTTTTTTTAAATTCTTACCAGGTTTTTGTTAGTTGAATCTTCTACCCCAATCCCTTGCAGATAATAGTTTGTAGAGTATATTATTATGATCCCCTTGTCAAGAGTGAATTCGGTCAAGCATATGGAATAAAATTAGGCAACATTGTAAAAAACGAGGACTTAGGGTAGTCAAAACCTCATTATCAACTATTGTTCTAGAAATTCTATTACTACCTCTTCATTAATGTGCATGAGAGGGATAACCTTTGTCCATGTTGTAAAATAGTCTGTAGCACTCAAGATATAGTTATGTTGTGTTGAAGAATTGGGAGTAATTTCTCCTACGATGTCTATTCCCCACTGCTCAAATGGTCTGGATATAGTCACCGACTGGAGTGGAATGGATGCTCTCTTTTCCCTACCAGTGCTCACTTGACAAGTTTTACATTTCCTAGCATATGCATGAGCATCCCTGAACATAGTGGGACAATAGTAGCCTACCCTTAGTATTTTATGGGCCGTGGTTTATCCTGCAAAATTACCACCCGATGGGCCATTATGGAGTTCTCTCAATCCCTTTTCTTCATCGTCCTGTTCAAGACATCTAAAAAGTAATACGTCATAGTTTACATGGAAAGCACAGAATTTATGAGGCGATATTGAGCAGATTTTAACCTCTGGGATCTCCTTTCTCTAGGGTTTAGATTTTTGGGACAAGTCCCATGATGCAGCAGATAAAAGAGATTTCTATACCAGGATTTTCACCCATGAGGTATGTATAGGGCTTCGTTGCACCATAATGATATCTCATTTTCCCAACCGGGGTCTTCTGCGTTAATCATATCTTGGGACTCAACAACTAGTTTACACAGTCCTTTTCCTTTGACTATTTTGGCAGGTTTTATGTCTATATCAAATTCCTGAACGACTACCATCCAATTTTCCCTCCTTTCTCCCATTTCCTGTGGGGTGAATAAATATTTGACTACGGGGTGAGGGAATATGACTTTGATGTGATTCTTTAGGATATAGGATCTGAAATGCTTGACTTATTTATATACTGTGTAAGCCTATTTTTCTATAACATGGTAGTTTAGTTCAACTCCTTGAAGGTTGGTGATAATAAAGGATACTGGTGCCTCATTGTTTTCATCATCCTTTTGGGTAAGTACTGCAACCAAGGATTGGTCAGAAGCAAAGGTATAAAGGAAAAAATCCTTGCTAAAGTCAGGGCTTCGCAACACTCGTGCTTGGGATATTACTGTCTTGATGTTATTAAAATATCCTCTCCTTTATTCATCCCATTTAAACTCTGCATCTTTGCAAATCATTTTTTGTAAAGGTTTAACAGTTTCATTGAAGTCATGAGTAAGCCTTCTCACAAAATTGATCTTCCCAAAAACATATTGCATGGCCTTTTTATTGTGAGGCAAAGGGAGTTGAGCTATTGCTTTTATCCGCTCAGGGTCTATGCTAATTCCTCCTTGGGATATGATGTGACCTAATAATTTTCCTTCCTCTACACCAAATATGGTTTTCTTGGGTTTCAAAGATATTCCATATTTCCTACACCTTTCAAAAATCTGAGTCAAATGCTGAATGTGGTATACCTTGTTTTTTGAGTATTTTATTACATCATCTAAATAGATTACCACACACTTGTTAATCAATACCCAAAAATCTGTGTCCATGGCCCTCTACAAGGTTTCTCCCGCGTTAATCAATCTGAAGGGCATGTGTTTGTAAGAAAAGGTTCCCCACTTGGTTCAGAAGGTAGTTTTTAATCGATGACCTTCTGAAACCATGACCTGGTTATCTCCCGAGAGACCGTCTATGAGGGAAAACATTTCAGAGCCGTATACTGTCTGTAGGAGTTGTTCCATGGGTGGGACTAGGTGGTTATATTTTTCTGATGCTCTGTTAAGGTTTCTGAAATCCACACATAGGCAGATCTCCCCATATTGTTTCCTGACATGCACCAAATTGGCTACCCAGGAAGAGTGTCTAACTTGAAAGATAATCTTGGCATCTAATAATTTCTTCATCTCTTGATACATCAAAGGTTCCAGAGATGGGTGATACTTCCTAATTTTTTGTTGGAAGGGTTTTACTCCATATTTTAACAGGATTGTGTGCTAGATAATGCGAGTGTCATAAGTTTTTAATTCTCGGTAGGACCACACAAAGAAATCTTGATATTATTTAAAAAGTTTGAGATAACATTTCCTGTCTTCTTTGGACATTGTTTTACCTAGATTTACAATCTTGTGGTTTTCATGGGTTCCTAGGTTTATAGTCTTGTATATAGGAAATGAGCTTTTTTCTTTTGCATTATTTGAACCTCTAAATATTTCCCTTAGGTCGAAAAGGTTCTCCAAATTGGCCACCCCTTTCGGTATCATGTGAAACTTTGGTTTATTATCAGAGTGATTCGTTCCCTTCTTCTGTTCATGGAGATTTGATTCTATGAGTAGTTCTTGGAATATTTCTTCATCAATGGCCAAATCCTTAAAATTCTCCTGGTCAGTGAGGAAATCTATAATCTGTTCATCCCCTTCAAAGAATTTCTAGTTAGAAATGTTATTAGACACCGACATTTTGTAGAGCAATTCCACTGTGAACCTAGAGGCTTCATAATACTATAAAGGAGATAATCTCGAGGCTATGGTGTCTAAGGAATCAATAAGAGTATTTTTTGTCATGGGAATAGCCGTAATGTTGAAGGCCTCAAAATTGTCTATTAGCTGATGTACCTCTTGTTGGTAATTTCTCAAGTGAGGTGAATTGCAATGGATAGTATTCTTCACCTACCTAACGATAATTTTAGAGTCTCCAAAAAATTTCAATTCCTTAATGTTTAAGTCTATGGATTTCTTTAGTCCTTGAACTAGAGCTTCATATTCAACAATGTTATTGGTGCATTCAAATTCTAAGATGCAGGATAAGAAGTTTCACTTTCCCTTTGGGTCAATGAGAATACATCCTGCTCCTAACCCTTCTTGTGATTTAGAACCATCAACGTACAACGTCCAAACTTGTGAGGAAAAATTAGTAGCTTCTTCATGCCTAGTTATTTTCTCACCTTCATATTCCTTGTCTGCTGCTCCCGATAGAGGATCCTCACAGAAGATGATTTCTTCTGCGGCTTCCAGTAAATTTACTTGAAAGGTCATTTCAGAGTTTTGAGTGAGAGGTACATTAGACGAGAGAGGGGAGAAATTGTCGAAATCAGAACCGCAGGAGTAGTTTCCTAACATAAGGAAATCTATCAACGAGGGTTTGTTGAGAGTTTCTAAATCGGTAACAATGTGTTTGATATATCTTTCCCTATCGATCCTATTCATGATTGTATGTAATTTTAATGGAAACCAGAGGTGATCCCAGACTATACTAAAGTATCCATTTAATTTCTTGGACCAATCTCGGCTAAGTAACAATCCATAGGCCTATGGGATGTCTACTACAATTATGTCAATTACTGGAACAAATTTTGGGTGTGTAGCCATTATGATCATGACATCTTTAAGTTCCCCAATAACCTTCACCTGATTCCAATCTAGTTGTATAACATGTTTATCACTTTTGAGTGGGGTTGCGTTCAATTTCTTGCATATTGACAATGGCATGACATTGGAGGATGCCCCTAAATCGACTAGGCAATTATGTAGGTTTCTGTTAAAGAATAAAAACGTTAAAAGGAAAGGAGGAACATAAGGATTTCCTCTTTTGTCTAAAGAGAAAGCATTCACACTCAGTTTATTTTTTAAATATATGGGGGATGGGGCCTCACCTAGGCTAGTGCTTGTCATAGGGGATTCTATTGATTTTAAGGCCTGTAACACAAAATACTTTTGTTGGGGAATCCTACACATGTCCATGACAAACAAATTATCCTTAATCTTTTCCAATTCCTCCACTACATTATAGTCTAGCTTAAGAGTTTCATGTGTGTGCATGATGGTGGGATTAGTCTAGCTTTGGATCTTTTGAGAATAAAATAGGGTTTTGGGCGATCGATCACTTGATTCCCTCTAGATAACTGAGTAGTGGTGGGATTATTTTGGAACGGTTGACTTCTACCTCACATATGCACAACTAGGACTTTAGAGGCAGGTTCCTGCACTTCATTGACATTGTTGAAAGGCATTAGGTGGTTGGAATCCCATAACAACATGGTTGTCTCTTTTGGTGGCTCATGAATTTCCTGATCAATGGCGTTTATTATTGAGCCACTCGGTTTTTTGGTTAGGGAGAATTCATCTAGGAATCAGTTAGGCATTAAATTAATAGCGTGCACCCATTGAGGGAAGTCCCTTTCTGAATGATTCTCTTGGTGGCACATGCAGAAATAGTCAAATGCTACAGTTTCTAAGTCAATGTTTATGTTAGCTAGGGGAGGTTCTATAGCTTTGAAAGGTGGATTTATTTTAAAGAAGGGTTTATAAGGTATTTTATTTTGGTTTCCCTCCCCATAACTCCTTTTCATATCTATGATCTCGTTGGAGATTTTTTTGATCATCTACTGCATGTTTTCTAGATCTCCTCCTTCTTTATCAGGACCTAGTTTTGTTTGTTTTACCAGGGGTCTTGTTAACAAAAGTCCTCTCTTAGGTAGAGGTTGGGTTTCTTTCTTCATGAGTGAGATATGAAATTATTTGCATCCTTTCATTTGGAATTCAATCATTTTAGCTTCCTCAAATTTTTTGGCTAGGGTATGCTTGGCAGCCCTTTTTATGAACATGGAGATGGAAGCAGGGAGAGTGTTAGCATATACCTCAATTTGCAACTCCTGGGTAGGTTTAGCTTCGGGTTGAATTTTTTTTAGAATAGTGGTAATACATTGGTTGAAATATTTAACTTTCTCTTTGGACTCATGGTGGCGGCAAAAATTTCATCCATTAAGGCTCCAATGGTGGTTTCTTCTGCAAATTTGTCTAAGAAATATTTTTGAAACTTCGTCGATCCAACTGAAAAGTTAAAATACCAAGTTGAGGCTGAATTCTCAAAGGTATAGGGAAAAATCCTACACACTACATCCTCATGTTGTACATTCATCAATCTTATATCTAATATGAACTTCTTGATATGGTCCTCGGGAAATCTGGAGGTTTCGGGGTCAAAATTTGGGGAGTAATTTTTATGGATGTTGGGGTAGGTTATGCACCCATCCTAGGATCGCCAGATCATATATGGACAACCATGCTTGATTATCATGAGGTTTATTCACCCTTTCTTCATTTTTGTCATTATTATCCTCCATGTCTTCCAATTCAGAAGCTGAGTGATCCAAGTTAGACCCTTCCTCGTCAGATTCCAAATCATCAGGTTCAGAGTAGTTACCAGCTGGTGTTTTGGGAATTAGATTAAGGGGTTGATCGATCTCAGTAAGGAAAAAATCTATCAGGTCTTCTACCGTGTGAACAAAAACCTGGTCAAGGGTTTCAAGAACAACTGGTCTTCTTACTTGTTTTCTATGAGGAAGTAAAGGAGATAAAGGTAACTCTCCAATTTGTCTGGCGTAAGCTCTTGTGATTCTTCTGAACTGGTTCAATTCCTTGTGGGGGAGAGCATAAGGTATTTTAGGGAATAGGTGTTCTAATTCCTCGTGCCGAGGTGAGTTACTCGTTTCAGGATTAATCTCTGTATGTGGGTTGTATTGAGAATGACTAGCCATGCATGTGGGATGTTTTGAATCTACAAGCTATGCAGGATATATTATCAGAAATATTATTATCCATTCATTCGTTCAGGCCCTGTTTCTAGCGCTAATTGTGTTGAGGGGTTAGAAATCCTTTAACTCAAAATTAGGAACCAAACCCACTTAAGAGGCCGAATTAGACTTGTAATAATTTGATGAGTTGAATGGCTCTCCAGATCTTTGATTCGACCAATTTATCAATGGGATTTACGGGTGACTAACAGGTGTATATTTCTATGAAAATTTTCTCCTTCGGGTTAAGCGATTCTCTTTTTGTATTTTTATACTCTTAAATAATCCAGGTAAGATAAGGATGATGGCATAAGCCAACTGACAAAGGGAAATTACTAAATACTGAAGAATGTTGATCTTAGGATAACCCTTATACCTCAGCGTGAAAACAACGATAATCAGACCTATTCCAAGATTAGAAATAATACTTTTACTTACGTACATTCATCATTGATTGAGAAAAAAATTGTAGAAAGGAAAACAAATATGTAACAAAGAAGAGTGTAAGAAAATTAGTTCTCTTATCTCTACTATCAATCAGATATCAACACATCGATTTCTTTTCATCATCTAGAAAAAAAAAACTATTATAGTTTTGAAAGATGATTAACAATAAGTACAACAACTCTTACTCAATACATCAACACTATCAAACTCGAAGACGAAAACAATCCCTCCTCCATCCAATCATATTGACGCTTTAGATGAAAAAAATGTCTTCGGTTCTAAGCATAAATTCTTAATTAAAAGTCGCATAGAAATAATTCTTTTACAATTCTAAAAAAAAATATCTTTCCCCAAAACCATCAACCCTTTGCACAAGGTCGATCTCCCTATTTATAAAGAATCACTAAGCTAAAAATAAATTCTAAAAGTTGTTTTAAGTAAAACGAAAACAACATGTGGCAGACTTGATCTTCTCATTCTCTTGAAATCATCTGATTGTTTACTGTAGTGGATGATTTATTTCATACTCCACCCAATTTAAGAAAATGTCTTCACATGTGTTTTCATAGGGAAACCTATGTTGATCCATTGGTGCAGAGAAGACTTCCTTTATCTCCACTTATCATTCTCTATACCTGATGAGATTGACACTTAAGCATTGTAGGACTACAAGAGCTTTGATTAGGTGTTACATGAACTTCTTTACTTGATCTGGATTCATACTTGAAATCTGTGAGATATCTGCCTCCCATGCCAAGTCCTTCTCTAAATGTCGTTTGACTATGTCATGCAAAATTGATGAAATTTTCTAATGGAACGAACTCTGGTAGGTCAATGTTTTCCTTTTCCTGATTGATCTTATCCCAAAATTTCTCGCACTCTCCCCACCTTTCCTCTATCTTTCATTGAGGTTCCTAGACCATGCTTACCTAGTATTCAACTGCCTTCCTGATTCAGGAGATGTTGTTATCCATCAATACTTGGATGTCGTGCTCTTCTGAGTCTTGATATTTTTGTACTGAACTTATATAGTCAATCCTGTCTAAGGCCTGATGTGCCCTTTCATACCATCTCTGCACTTATTTACACATTTCCATCCCCATGAGGGTATCCTCTTGAAAATTGGCTATGCATGTGGTGACGATATTTCTTTCTCTTGTGAATTGCGCATATGTTTCTCTGAACTCACTCCTAAGGGATACTACTTCATGTGTCGAATCCTGGTAATACATCACTAGATGGAACAGATGATCCAACTCTTTATTTTTGGTTGCTAATTCATTTTCATCCCTTTTAGCTCTATCCAGCGTTGCGTTAGTTATATTCATTCCCGCCCCGATCAACTTAGTTGTCTTAGCATTTTCTGTGTTGAGAAGTGTTTCTTCTGTGGTGATGAGGAGTGTGTTATCAAGAATGAGCCTCCTGTTCTTGATTGTCCTTATAATGGAAGGATGAGTTTTTTTCAATATGAATGGAACTCTCACTGTCACAGTACAACCTTCTATTCTCATGTTTCTTTCCCAATTCCTCCATAAACCTCTGTAACCAAACAATTTCTTTACTAGCCTCTGTAGAAACAACATACTCTGCTTCTATTGTTTAAAGTGAAACAACCTTTTGCAGTTTCTAAATCCAACTTACTGTTTTTCCACATATAGTAAAAAAATACCTTGTGGTGCTCCTCCTGCTATCTTTATCACCTGCCATATATAAATCAACATATCCCTGTAGAACAGTGTCTGAACCTTCAAAACATAATGCATGAGTAGACGTACCTCTAAAATACCTGAGAATCCACTTTATTGGCTCCAAATGTTCTTTACCTGGTTTGTTCATATACTTTCTCAGAACTCCCAGTGCATGTGCAATATCTGGTCTTGTGCAAACCATCGCATATATCAAACTACCAATTGCTGATGAATAAGGGAGCCTGGACATGTATTCTATCTCCTCCTATGTCTTGGGACACATTTCCTTAGTTAATTTGAAATAGACGGCCAAAGGTGTACTAATTTATTTTGAATTCTGCATTCTAAACCTCTCCAACACCTTCTCTATGTACTCACCCTGAGACAATGTCAATTTGTGATTTTTCCTGTCTCTTGTTATTCTCATACCAAGGATTTTCTTTGCAACACCCAAATCCTTCATCGCAAATGAGTTAGCTAATTTCTTCTTGAGCACATTTATATCCTACATATTAGACCCTGCAACAAGCATGTCATCTACATAAAATAGCAATATAATTCCATTTTCTCTCTTTTTAAAATAAACACAGTGATCAGAATGACATCTAATATAACCTTGTTTTGTCATAAACCTATAAAACTTCAAATACCACTACCTTGGAGCTTTCTTTAGGCCACACAAGCTCTTCTTCATCCTGTATACCAAATTATCCTTCCCTTTGACCTCTTACCCCTGTGGCTGCTTCATATAAATCTCTTCCTCCAAATCCCCATGGATAAAATATGTTTTTACATCTAACTATTCAAGATGCAAATATTCTATTGCCACAAGACTTAAAATAGTCCTAATTGAAGTCATTTTAACAACAAGAGAAAATATTTCATCAAAATCTATACCTTTCTTTTGTGCAAACCCNTCTATTGCCACAAGACTTAAAATAGTCCTAATTGAAGTCATTTTAACAACAAGAGAAAATATTTCATCAAAATCTATACCTTTCTTTTGTGCAAACCCCTTTACAACAAGTCTAGCCTTGTACGGATTTTTTCCTCCATCTTATTCCGTCAACTTGTAAACCCATTTATTCTACAATGCTCTTTTTCCTACAGGAAACTGGTATTTTTATTTACCAAGGAATCCATTTCCTCATTCATGTCTTGCTCCCACTTATTTTTGGTGTCTACATGCATTGCCTCTTCATAACATTCCGGTTCACCAAAATCAGTTAACAATAAATAACACAATGAAGGAGATTATCATTCATGGGGTCTACTTAACCTGGTAGATCTTCTAACAACACTTGCAAGAGTTTGAGGTACCTTCTGATCCGGTTGTTGTACATTTTGATTTTCTGGTACCTTTGGAATTTCTTTTTCAGTGATCTCATCAAGCATTGTGTATTTTGGTTTTTCTTTTTCATATTTATTTCCCTTTAACTGATCTTTGTACATGACCTTCTCATTGAATATGACATCTCTACTCCTAATGATTTTTTTTTTATTTTCATAATCCCATAAGAGATAACCAAAATCATTAACACCATATCCAATAAAGGTACACTTCTTGGATTTTTCCTCAAGATTTGTTCTATTTTCTTTATCAATATGGACAAATGATTCACAATTGAAAGTCTTAAAAAAATAATAGTTTACCTTTTTGCATATCCATGCCTCCTTTGGAATTCTACCATACAAAGAGATTGAAGGTCATATGTTTATTAAGTAAACAACAATATCTACAACATCTTCCCAAAACTGTAAGGGAAACCAACATGTAATCTCATACTCCTTGCACACTCCATGATTGTCCTGTTCATCCTTTCTGACACACCATTTTCTTTTAGTGTTCCTGGAACTGTCTTCTCTCTACGAATCCCATGGTATGAACAATAATCATCAAAATACTTGCTGCAATATTCACCTCCATTGTCTGATCTGAGACACTTCAACCTTTTTCATGTATCATTCTCAACCAAATCTTTCTATTTTTTAAAAGTATCAAAAACATCAGATTTTTGTCTAATGCAATAAACCCAAGTTTTTCTAGTTGCATCATCAATAAAAGTAACATAATAATGAGAAACACCAAGAGATGATACCTAATTTGGTCCCCATACATTTGTATGCACAAGCTCTAACGTTTCACTCTTCTTTTCTTTTCCGACTCTGAGAAATTTGACTCTCTTTTGTTTTCCATAAACACAGTGCTCATAGAAATCCAAATCAATTTGTTTAAGATCTGGCAACAATTTTCTTTTGTGAATTATATGCATCCCCTTCTCACTCATGTTTCTGAGCCTATGATTCAACAATGTTGTATCCACTCTTGTAGAAGCTAAAGAGATAGAAGAGTTAGTATTACCAATACAAAAATACAATGTACCTAACTTCTCTCCTTTTGCTATCACCAATAAACCTTTGGTGACCTTCCACACCTTATCTGTAAATATGGATAAACAACCTTCACTTTCCAACTCCCCTGTTGAAATTATATTTTTCCTTAGATCTGGAACATGTATTACCTCTTTCAACACCATTGGTTTTTATTGCTTTGCTTTTTTTTTACCTTTCCCATTCCAACAATTTTGCATGGTGCATCATCACCCAAATGAACTTGTCCAAAATCACCTTGAACATAATCTAGAAACTTTTTCCTATGGGGTGTGGCAGGAAATGAAGCCCGTGAATCTACTACCCAAGAACCATAAATATTATCTATAGAAGGAATCAAATCATCTTGTAACACATCACCTGTTACATTTGCTTCCTGGTTTTTCTTCGACTGTCCATCTCTTTGTTTCTTTGGAGCTATGGAATCTTTCTTCAGATGTCCTTTCTTCCCACAATTCCAACACTCTATTTTTCCGAATATGGATTTGGATCTTCCTTTCCTAGAATTCCCGTGGTTCCCTGTGCCCTTTCCACTATCCTTTTGTCTTCCCCTGTTCTCCATGTTTAATGCATTACCTGATGTCTCACATGTGATTTTCTGTCGCATTTCCTCACTAAGGATAACACCAACAACATCATCAAATTTTAAAGTATTTGAACCAAATACAGAGTTACTTACAACCATGACCAAGCAATTCCATATTTCTGGCAATGAGCACAAGATTAGAACAACCCCAGCCTCATCATCAAAGTCCACTTTGACAAAACTTAGTTGATTACTAACCATATTAAATTCATTTAAATGATCTGCAACAAACCCACCTTCTGACATATTCATATTAAATAATATCTTCATTATAAATACCTTATTGGAGGTCGAGGGTTTTTCATAAAGTTTAGCCAATGCATCCATCAACTCCTTCGTTGTCTTTTATTTCAAAATATTGAAAGCCACCGATGTTGCTAGGCTCAACCATATCGTTCCTAGTGCCTTTCTGTCAAGAACCTCCCATTATTCCTCCTTCATGGCCATCGAATTCTTTTCTATTCCACCCAATGGTAGGAATAGATCCTTATGATATAAATAATCTTCCATCTTCATCTTCCATAACTGGTAGTTTTGACCATTAAATTTATCAAGCCTAAACTTTCCATCTTCGGCCATTGCTCCCACTCAAACTAGGAACCCTCTTTTCTTGTAAGTTGTCTTTCACTCTAATACCAGTTGTTAGAAAAACAGGACCGTAGAGAAATAAAATAAAACGAATGTGGAAATAAAACACAGAAGATATGCAATACAATAGAGACACAGATATATGTGGTTCACCCAGTGTGGGCTACATCCACCAGAGAAATTTACAATTCCTTCCTTCATTATTATCCAACAAATGAAGGGATACAACCTACAACACACGCGTTGTAACTTCCTCTTATTCTCTCACAATCTCCTCACTCATAATACATTATTCACAATGATACATAGCCGCAATACATTTCCCTCATAAAAGAGGGTTGCTTTCTAGGGAAAAAAACCCTAACATAACTTCTACCATCAGATCTGTGACCTTATAATGAACGGTCCATATTTACTATGAAATTACAATATACATTTACAAGGAAATTTTTACTTTGGGGGCTTCAGCCTCGAATTCCCATCGGGGAACGGTATCCCCTGAACCCCCGCCAGTGTCCCGCTTTCCCCCGGACCACGCAGGGGGGGAACTCCCCCCGCACTCCCCCACGTGGAGGAGTGTATATTATTCTGGGGTGTAAAGTATTCAAGGGGTATAAACATGGCTGAAAAGAAAGACCTCTGAATCAGGAAGATAATTAGGCTTCACAACCAACACGTAAGATTTATTGTACCTGTTCTCCCACAAAATGATGAAATAGACATGCAAGGGTAGCTCCGCAACATGCTAGCTCATATTCATGCCTGAGAAGATGTTCCTTGCATATATCACATCCAATACGTATGAAGCCATGTGAAAATATGGTGTTTCTCCATCCTTTGGTGTCTAGTATTGCAATATGTTGGTGCTCATATGTTTTGAAATGATTTCTCCCTAGTTGAAGCTGCTACCGAAGGTTGCCATAGTGTATTCCAGGGGCATCCATGCTTCTGAAAATTTGGTGCAATCACTTTCCTCATATAATCGACAGATCATATTCATCAGATAAATATATGTCTCTCTAAGATTGGTCGTACCATAACCACCATTGATTCTACCTGTAAATTTATTTTCTTCTTTCCACCATGAGGCCATCAACCTGTTGGTGTCATGGAACTCATAAAAGTTTACCACAAAATAAATATTTAATCTTTCATCTGGGTCTTTGAGTTTGTAGTATTTCTGACCTCTATTGGGATAAAAAATACAACACATTCACCATTTTCATCATTGACCACGCATTTCGTCACATCCATGTGGTTAATTATTCACCCCAAGGTCTCAATGCGAGGCAAGACCGGGGTTCGGTAGGATACTATGTGCAGGCATGATCACTGAATGTTCTAATATTCAGGGTCACTGTGTGGTATAAAATCCATGTACTCTTCCTATTTGATTCTATTAAACAAATCTCCTCACTGCGGGAGCACCACTTTCGATCCAGTGCTTGCCTTTGTGTCATCGAATGTAGGAGGCTGGGAGAACACCCTTTTTCTAGACGTGCAGATGACTGGTTCCACTTTAGTGGAAAAATCAAGATGTCTAACAGTTCTGGGTGAATATTCTTCACTGACCTCTGCTTCTTTCAGTTTTGATTCTCTCAGCAAGTGCATGGTCATTGGCTTCCTTGGAGGCATTTTTCCTGCAAAAAGAACAGAATGAGATACCAACTTGTAGAAATGATACTGAAATATAGAAAATTGTGACTGTCGAAATGATACAAATGATTCATACCTCCTCTTCTCACAATCTTAACCTGGTTTAGAATTCTGAAAATTGACCATGAGCTCTTGAAAATCTCTCTCGCTCCTTCGACTGCTCCGGGACTGAAATTCTTGTGTAAAAAATTCTATGTTCGAATTTTCCTTTACAATTTAAACATAGAGCATACTTACCTTGCCGTGTCAGTTCTTGAATTCAGGGTGTAAATGTGACCTACACAATCCATCACCAAGATCCAAGTCATGCTCGGGATTAAATGCAATCACCGGATGGCGACGCAGGAGTGGGGTACGTCGTAGTTCATCGATAGTTTCTAACTCCTATTATTTGGTCAGCGTGCGTGATAGTAACGTGTTCTGATAAAAGAATTAATTGGCCTATTAAATAACCAAAATCTGATCTTATTTTTCGTCGAAGGTGTCCCATCATAATGTCGATGTCCTATCATTCCACTGGTTTAAGCAAGTGGATCGACGTCGACATTTTTCTTACACAATGTTTGTTAATACCTTTTTAAGCAAAAGCTCTAATGTCGACCCAGATTGTCATACAGTGTTGATGTGGGAATGCTGACCTGGAAGGGCGACCATGACATGTGGCGTTTTATTTTGGCTCCTCCGTTAAAAATTTTCCTCAGCATCAGGGATTTTCTTTATACATGGCCCTAGGAACCTCAACCTATTCCGCCATTGTTGATGACATGTCAAGGATCGATGATCAACGAGTCTATGTGGTCATTATTTCATTATTTCATCCCTCGGAGTTCGTCGATGCCAAAAATGTATTACCGATCGGTGATTGGTGGTGTGCCGAAGTAAAAATTTCCGCAGTTTAAGTTTTTCTTCGGATATCACCGACCCCAAACAATGTATCGGTGATCGACGATTGGAGGTTTGTTAGGTGTGTCGATGTTAGCATTTTCCTTTTCATACTTCCTCGATGTCGATGGTGTATCGATGAGATTTTGACAACTTCTTCACAAGATATAATCAGTGATCGATGCACCCACCCTTCCATTCTCTCAATGTCAATGATACATCGACGATTGATGCTTGTCATTGTCGTGTGGTCGATTTTACTACGCAGATCGCGTCAATGCCAATAATAGGTGCCTGGCTCAAAATTTTAGATGTGCATACTTAGTTAAAATTCCAAGTCTACTTTAGAAGAGAATTCAATCTATTCAACAAATCCAAACCAATCCGAATGTGATTGATGATGAAACATAGCGACAAAAAACTTATTGATCCCTATACAACTGACTCAATTCATAAAAAAAAACAAAGTGGTACCCAAAAGAGAAAATTTTCACAAAAACTTTAAGGTGTGTTGAGTGCTCAACAAACCTTCATTGAACTTATGAGCACCATCTTCCCTCATCAACACTTGTACAATTTACTCCTCTGTGACCAATAAATATTCCTTCAATTCCTACACTACTAAATTCCTTTCTTCATATTCATCATAGTGGCATGGGCTATCCAACCATTGATTTTCTATTTTTTTTCCCACTGGAAGAACACTAACTTCATCAAAACCAATTGGCTCACTAGATGATACCATGAAATCCCCAAAAGCTGGGGTAGCATCATAATCGAGCACTGCTTCATCAAGGAAACTATTCTCTCCACAAGGCCTATCAAATATGGTTTCTAAGTTAACATCAAAGATACATGTGTCCCCCATACCATCAATTTTTTTTTCTTCTTATTCATCCCAAATTATAGTGTCATTAATTGGTTCTTCTTCATCCCAAATCACAGTTTCATCAATTGGATATTCATCCCAAACCACACTGTCACTCTGCCAATTTTTTTTTGAATTCTACTTGGTTTGCAGTGTCATCGTATTTTCAAACAATATGATGTGTATTATTTAAATGTGTTTGTTGGAGTAGTGGGTTTCACACATAATTTGCATCCTTTAAAATTTTTTAAACCACACCATAATATGACAACAAGTACAATGAAAATACACATGATATATGCCATCAATTTATTGAATTGAAGTTAAGTGGAAGTAGTAACACGTTGGTCATTAACATCAACTTTAACAACAAACAAATGAAGATAATCCTGAAATTTGTATTAAATTAAAGGGCTACCTGTAGGTAAATACAATGTACAATAGTCAAATGAGAAAGAGGCAGTCTTGTAGGATGAATTGTTATGCAACAATTTGATAGGTGATAGAATAGTTGTCCTCCTCACAAAAAACTCAACCACAAGATGATATAACTCAACCTTGTAAATAATACAACTCACCCAACAAAAGAAATATGATTCCCCACTCTTAGAATCCACCCAAAAATGAATAATTTAGTCTCTATAACAACCAACACATACCCTTTAATAATAGACTCGTCCAACGATATTGATGCTAGCTCTAACATTGAGAGTCGACCCAAAAATTACTTGCCACACCAAGAATCGGTTCAACCAAGAGTGATCTCTTCCCAGATGAAAATCTCAGCCTATAAAACAATGAATATTCTTTCGAGAAGAGAGTTTCGACCCACACTGTAAATATAATGGCCATAACTCAACCTCTTTATCGAAGGAGTGCGCCTAGCAAGCATAAAATCACCCTTCAACCATAAATGCATCCCATCAAAGAGGTACTCAACCCCCCAAATGAGAAGATATGACCCAGCAAGGAAACACTCAACTTCCTCAAGCCAAATGTCCTCTGCAAACAAGAATCCCTCCACCATAATATAAAACCCAGCCACATACGAAGAAACTCAGCCACATACGAAGAAAATCGGCCAGAGTAAAATGAACTCCATCCCAAATGAAGCACAATAAAAATATTTGGATGATATTTTCTCAATGACCAGTTAGGTTGGATAGTCTCACCATCGAAACTAATCTCTAAACTCTCTAGGGTTTTTTGTCCCAAGAGCTAAATCCACAAGAGCTCTCTCAATTTCATTTTGGGAAAATAACAAATGCATAATGAGAGAGGGAACCCTCATTCTCCTTTTATTTCCTCATTGACCCTGTTCAGACCCTTTTACCCTTTTAATAAAGTAAAGTGACTTTATAAACTTAAGTCACTTTAAAACACCTTTTTTAATTAAATACTCAATGTCACTTTTAAAAAAAAGTTACTTTTCTTCTTCAATGACACTAAATAATTAATCACACCCCTTTTCCATAGACTATAGCATACGCAAATAGATTTAGGCTATTACGTCAATCTCCTGGAGAGATCATTTGGAAAGGGACATTACATGAAAAGACAGGTAAAATTCCTTGAGGAAAAGTTGGCATCTAATGTTGTTCTCCTCATAAATTAAGTGGGATAGATATATCTCTCCTTCTTGGTTTTCTGTCTTTGGTGTCTTTTTGTTTCTTCGTCAAAAATTTCATTTCTTTGTTCTTCTCAATAGCCCATGATTATTACACTATTGGCTTTATATTTTGAACCTTGGTTTTCTTAGTGAATCTCAAATTTCTTACTTCTACTTCTTGTTAATAGACCTTTGTATGATTACATCTTTTAAAATTTTATGGTTGTCTTCTTTGTCTCAAATATATTTCTATTTCTTCTTCTTGAGAAAGAAATTCCCAGGTTCTTTCAAGTTATTCACGATTCCTCGCTATTGTGATTGTTAGGTAATACAAATGGTGCATGATACTTATTTTATATCTAATTCCAACTTGTATTTGGGGTTGGTTGGGTTTTGGTAGAGTCATCCAAAATTCTAGTCTACAAAACCAACCTTTTGTTTAGTTCCCGAGTTTGGTCACAAAAAATGTTTATTTGAAATATTTCCTTATAGTCTTCAAGAAAAAATCACGGGGATAAATTCCCCTACATTTTTAAAGAGGCGATACTCTTCTATTTTTAAATAATATGAAAGAACATAAAAAATCCCTTAGAGAGTGACTGAGATTATTATTGAAATAAATATTCACATGCAAAGAGTACCTAAGACATGACCAAGTACCTTACAAAAACCAAATATTTACACTATAATACAATATTTTAAACCAAAAGAATATATAGTATCATAGAACGGCATTTCCATCACAACATTCATCAAATTAAGACATAATATTAAACAAAGGGAAGGAAAGTAAGGACCACATATTCCATAGAACTTTAAATGATCATTCCATTAAATGAAAAAAAGATTTTGATAGACACAAATTTGAAATATCATTCTTAGAACTTAAAGTTTGAGAGATCAGTAGTGTTATGTCTCGAATAGTGAACTGGTAACCTCAAAAAGATAATAGATGTCTTTGTAAAAATAAGAAATAATGTCTGAGATTTCAATAAAAATAAATTGCATTTTTCTTCAAATAGTACAAGGATGGGGCTCCCCCGGACCATAAAATGAAGAGAGATATGGAAGAAAAAAATAAATAAATTAGGGGTCAACCTTTGGTTTCACAGATTCTCGGAATCGAAAAGGAAAAATGACTATTGATTGAGGAAGAAAAAATTGTGAAAGAAAGAAGAAGATGAATACTCGACTTACTGTGTTGGAGGTGGAATAACTGAATTAACAACTTCTTGTTGATCTGTCTTAGTTATTTTAACTAAGGATTTTGCTAACCATTGTTCAATGTATTCCCTCATTGGAGAAATTGTTGTTTCATGTTTGGTCTTAGTTTCAAATAACTCATTTTTTGGTCCTATCAAATCGAGGCTTAACTCATGGAGTGTGTCCTCAATGTCTTTGTTCTTATTCATTTTCCAAAAAAATCATCTTAATATTTCATGTTTAGAGAACTCAATTGAATAATTGAATTCATTGGCCTAGGCAAATTTTAATGCTTCCAATTGTTCTAGTAGTCACTCCCTTGATGGAAGTATTGTATTCATTATTAAATGTGGGCCATCTAACTTATTGGTCAAATAAACAAGTTTCAAGAATATCTCGCCCATTTTAATTTTAATAGTATCACACTTAGAAAACAACTCTCTTAGACATTTGATTCTCTTTAGCCAACAAACATTGATTTGTTTCATGTGAACCTTAGAGGGAAGGTTTTAATCTCTTCTATGTATCTCACTTAAACTTTAAACCTTCACCACAAATGTTCTCACTGCTTCTTTACATAATCCTTCATCATTTTCTAAATATTTCTGGAGGTTCTCTATTGGGTAAATTATATACCTTAATTTACTTTGATTAAATTATCGACTGGGGAAGGAAAATTTGAGTTGTAACATAGTATGTATCAATATAGAAAGGAAACTATGACTACATTCCTATCACTGTATTCTGTGACTAAATCCTAGTACTAGGATGAAGTCTGGAAAGTGAATTGAACAAGAAAAGGAGAGTAACCTACCCTAGGGATTAGAACTATGATTCAACCTACAATTTTTTTTTCAAAAGATGATGTAAAATACCTTCAAGCAAACCAGAGATGTAAAACTACTTATAAACAACAAACTATGAATATGCAATGAGAACAAGTTGTCTTTTCCAAAAACAATTACTTTAAGTGAATTCTACTTTAAAATGACTTTTAAACCTGAACTAAGAAATAATCTTTAATTCTACAATAAGGGGAATACACTAATATTATTGAAAAAGGAAAAAAATATTATCTAGTTCACACTATCTTGTTGAAGAAGAAGAACACCATCATCTATCTGCATATACAATGGCAAGTTATATTACGATAATATATAAATATAATGGTTGTGTCTATGATGGTGAATTATATCATGATGGCATCTTAGCACTACTGATAATTCAAATGGGATGCAAGCAATATTGACTTCTACAGAGATGTGTAAAGTAGAGATAAAACAATCTAAGGAAAACCTCACCATTAAAGAAATGCCAATTTATTAAACACGCATTCTTATAATTAATATAAACATATAAACATTACTCAAAATGAATTAGAAACTATACTATCACACTGAGCCTGGAAATGTTCCAACATAGAGATAACAATCTATGCAACCGTGCAGGGATTAATTTAAAACACAACATAATGAATCATAGACAACTGTTATGTGCAATGTCTAGATGATCAATCTGCAAAGTAAAACACAACCTCTGTAAATGAAAAAGGAAACATATGTATATATAAATATAGTTAGATGATTAGGAGTATTTATATCAATGAAACACAACTTAAGTAAGTAACCTGCACAAGAGAACTATACATATGAGTATGCACAGTTAGATGATCAGATATGAAAACTTATAAGTAACCTGCAACTTAAATAAGTGACCTGCACAAGAGAATTTTACATTTGAGTATGAATATATAGTAATACAACAACATGCACTGACTACTGGTGGCCCCCCCAGATAGTTGTGGTACTCCATATTAAGAAAAAATCACAACTTCAACGCATCAAATTGTATTAATATCATAATTGTGTAGCATGGAAAAATTCTTAATAGAGTACAATGACTAGCTTATCATGGTAATCCTCATTTTGAGAGGCCTCCAGTATTTATAGAGTTTTGATACAGCTAAGAGTTCGACCACTGAAAGGGTTGACACTCTTCTAAAACAAAAAACCATTAAGAGCCAGAAATGAACAACATCTCCTATCGAATCAATGCGCTCTAATATAGGGCTGAACGTAACTATTTGAATCAACATATAATAAGACCCATAGCAGGAGGGTTCAAATAGGCATGAAACCCATGTTCTACATTTTCTAGGAAACACCCGCAAGTATGCTAATGGCCAAATATGTTGTTCTCTGAGTTCCATAATGAGGACCGGATGAAGGTCCAGATTTGTCTATTGAGCATTCGAGCTGCTAGATCAAGGACCAGATGAAGGTCCAGATCACATTTTTTCATTTTTAACCAAAATAAAAAGTATTAAGAAATGACATTCACTTAATTAAACATAAATCTCATATTAAGCTATAAAATGAATGCAACACATACCTTGTTCATATCTCATATTAATATGATGACAATAATATGATAAAAATCTCAAAATGTATGATCATTATGTACAAAAAGAGACTTATAATAACCCTCTATTTCACCCCCACTTTATTTTATTTTTAAAAGCTTCACTTATGATGTTCTAATTTTTGGAACTCTGTTTCCCTTGTCTACACTTTCCTCCCCTTGCCTCCAAGGTCTTACAGTTCCACTCTCCTTTTTGTTTCTTGACCTTCTTGGTTTGTATGTATGCAGTCTCATCCTTGGTCTACTACATGTGGTTTCTTATGTATGCGATCTCCCCTTTGGTCTGTGACATGTGGTCTCCTTCTTAGGTTTTGTTCTCTGACTTTGGTCACTTTATTTGATACCCACCTACAAAATAAACTCAGAGAGAGGAAATGCATGATGTGGGTTATTATTTCAATACAGAAGGATGTATTAGATACATCATTCACACATAATGTCATAACTCCCTTAGTGTATGAGTGCACATCCTAACACATGATTGACTTTATTACCATTTCATCCCATTTAAAGTAGCTATCTCGAGCTACATTTACATTAAGTTTTTTACCTAATTCTTTCACTTAAATTTTACTTACATACAAGTTAACATTGGCCATTATATTCCATCTTTGATATGGTCAGGGGTCTATATGGGTTGTGATTCCTCTGACATATTTTTTTCTTTAAATGAAATGGGGTTGTCAGGAAACTTTTCATGAGTTGACGACTTCGTTCAATTTGGAAGAAATTGATATATTTAGATTAGAATTAGTTATTTAGAAATCATTCAGGAAGGACATTTCTAGAAAATATGTAGACAACCTTCAAGTTGGGGCCAAAGAAAATATGTTTATATAGGAAACAAATTATGTACGGGTGATTTTTGGCTTTGGGATGTACTAATATTGGTGTACATCCATCTTGATTCATAATGCAATATATCATGCGTTTTAAAAAATTAAAGTTTAAATTTTTGGTTAGAGTAAAAATCTTGGATCCTTGCCTTGGATGCCCTTCTTTCCACCATTACTTAATGATTTCATTGATATTTGGATGTGATATCCACATATTTTCAAACTTAAAGAGGTTGTTTGTTGGAGGGGGTTCCTCCTTTCTCTTTAGGTTGATTGGCCTATGATTTGAAATCATCCCTTTCAAAATATTTGATTTGAGGTGACTTCTTTTAACTACCCAAGTATAAATACTTGAACATGTTGGAAATATGGCATTAAAGGTTGGCATTGATGGAAAGTATATGAGAGACATTTCATATGATGAAATGTATGTCTATGTTGATAGATCCATGGTGGTGCATAAATATGTTCAATGTATATCTCACACTCATTTAAATGTCAATCTGAGATTCGTAATCGAAAGAGTCGTTACACCATATGTGTCGAGAACAAGTAACCTACCTAAGTCTGTTGTATATAGGAAATAATTAATAACATAAAAATCCTATTTCTAAGATTTCTAAATACTCCAAAACATTCTCTGAACCTAGAAGAGAAAACTGATAATGAAACTTAAAAAAATAGTCAATCAAAGAGATGTTGTCCTAGAGAAACAAGTCTATTCATTTCAGGCGCTTGAATTGAAAAGATGAACTTTAAGAAGCTTGTCTCTTGTAGCAATTAAAATAATCAATTCCAACCATTCTTGAAACAAAATCCAATTTCAACCTCATGCAATTCAATCAAACCATCACAAGGGGAGTTCAGTATAACTAAAAGAATTTATAACAACACATGAAGATGAAATATAAAGTCTCCTGATCCCTTGCGATACTAGGTATACTATAGTCATAAACTCAAAATATCAGTCCCACACTTCAAATTATAAAATGGCTACCTTCAACATCTGAGAATGAAATGTCTATCCGATCCAACACTTTCTTATTCACACCAATCCAAAACGATTAACTCAATGCTCAATCCTGAAAATGAAATAAAGACCAATCACACACACACACACAGTTGTAAACTATCCACACAAACACATAGAACGTATACAAGGAGGTTTAGCTTAGTGGGGGCATTGGGCCCTTGCTGAGCCAATAAGGAGCCTCTTAAGGGAGTAACAGACTAAAACTTTTCACTCACATCCAAGAATTGACCTAAAATATCTTCTGTATTAATTCAGCTGGTAAATTGGATCAACAGTCTTTTACTTCATACATGACAATGATAAGTATTGTCTGGTTCTTCTCGTATATTGTTTACATTCACCATTATATATATCCCTTATCATCTATACAACATTCCTTATATAAGGTAAGATGATACTATCAATATCTATGGATAAACATTAAACAGTTTGAGAAATTTCACATTTAAGATTTACATTGAATTTTTAGGAATCGACTACATCCTCATGACATGAAGTGCATGAGTGATGGAGTCTCTTGCAACTGGAAAACTGACTCAGGTGATTCTATCCAACTATCTTCTTGAAATATTCACCATTATGCATGTCCAACTGGCGCAGTCTGGAAACAGAGGTTCTGGTACCGGATTGCACACAGTTGTGAGTCTAGTACTGGAATAGAACAGAGCAGGTAGTACCAGAATAGCACACGTCTTGGTACCAGAGTGGAGTTGGTACCGGATTAAAAACTATCTTGGGTACTGGAATGGATTTGGTACTGGATTACATGGTGTCTGGTAGTGTTGGATAGACTGCTCATAAATCAAATCATTAGGACTATACAAAATAAAACACTTTCAATCGAATTAATTTAAGAAAGTTAAACAAACATGCTTTAAATCATCAATTACTTCTTGTGGACATGACATAGCTATTAGGCATGTGTTTTGGGAGGGATTAGTCCAGTATAGGTTTATAACAGAGGCAAAAAGGCTTAGATATAGGGTAACATAGGGCATTATCTTATGTCAAAATAGAGACTCAACATTTCCCCCATGCTGAAGATGTTGCATGTCCTCATGCAACGTTAACAAAAACTGATACCCAAAAACTTTCTGTAGAATTGGACCCTCCTCTATCATTCCTCAGATTGCAAGATGTTAACACCAAAATCTTCACTCTTCAATTCCTTCTTTATCACTCTAGTTTAATGGATCAATCACAAGACCTTGTTAAGTTTGGTAGAGACCTCTGCATGCTGCTCTTTCAATTCCGCATTCTCTGCCTTGATATGCCTGTCCAGTATTTTGTATTCTTCAACTTCTTGCTTCAATCTCTCAATTTCTGTTAATAATGTTTGTTCATTCAAGGACTTTTCTGGGCTTGGTGTGAGTACTTTCTTGGCCACCATCTCTCGAGCCTCTTTTTCTTTCCTCAGACTCCTTAGAGCCTTTATTATCATCTTTCGTCTGCTCAGAGACTTGTCTGGGCTCAGTGTGAGTGCTTTCTGAGTTACCACCTCTCGAGCTTCTTTTCCTCTCCTCAAATCCATCAAAGTCTCTGTTACCAACCCTTCCATCTCACTTATTGTTACCAGTCCTTCTGTTTCTCTTGTGGAAGCTGCCCAACCACTCTCTTTTTCTGGAGAAATTGGAATATCCATAGATTCTCTTTGAGGAGAAGCTATGTTTGGAGTTGTCGCCTATTTGTCCATACTTCTAGTGGTCCTGCATATGGGTGGCAAGGCTTTCTTAGACTTTCTGACAAGGGTAGGAGTTTCCTCAAACAGTTTCCTTTTCTTATATTTATTGATAGGGGTAGGCTTGCACACCTGTTCATCCTGTGTTGACTTGAATTTTATCGTGCGGGATTGAATCGTAAATTCTGGGGTTTGCTTCTGCTGGAAAACTCGTATTCCTATCCTGGAATATTGAGGTGTGGGGTTTGTAACTTATGCATCCTTTCCTTCTAGTTTCTTTCTATTTTTACTTGTCACCTTAGCGGTCTCCTTCAGTTCACCAACTGAGTTTTGGGAAGGTTGAGTAACTTCAGAGATAATTTTCAATTCTTTAGAGGATTTCAGAGGGGGTTTTATAGTTGGCTCTAGTAAAATATCTTGTTGATCTGTCTCCTCCTTCTTTTGTTTCTTATTCTGTGATCGTTGGTCTTTAGGGCGCGGGACCAAGCTAGACGCTTTAGCTGGTGCAGACTTTCTCTTGCTTTGTAAATGGAAGTCAGGGGTCTTCTCTATTTGACTGGCTGGTTCTGATGACATTTCCACAATTGTTTCAGGAATGCTATCCAATTGACCTCATGGTTTTGAGCCCTCTTTTCATCTTTTACCCCTTTGAACCGAAGTAGGACTTACTCTCTGGAATTGAGTGGCTGTCTTCTTTCTTGATATAACAAGTTCCCCTATGACAGACTTTTTTGTCATTGATTTCTCAATGGAATGAGATGATTTGGGCATAGCAGTGTCTTCTTTACCTCCTAATGTCATTTTTTTGTATTTCTTTTCTTTTCTTCTTGAGTCTTCACTGTGTGTCCTGGTCTCCTGTGTCTCGACTGACTTGGATTTTTCTTGAGCGAAACTCTGTTGGAGTAACTGCTTCCAACTACCCCCTTGTGTTTTTAAAGCATTAACAACCATAAGTTTGATTAAACCGTGATGATGAAGGCTAGTCTTAGGTTTCTTGGAAACTGACCTCACCCCTCTTGCCATTTTCTTTAAACTCATCCATAAAAAGTGAGGAAAATTAATCTGTGGTCCTCCCTCGAAATGTGATAAAATATTTAAATGATAAATGAAGGTCACGACATACTTTCCCTTGCAGGTGAGGAATTTTTGCAGACTTATAAGCATCCTCTAATATTCCTCTTTAATGTAGCTTCGAGTGACACCCTTGGTCCAATCGGGGTCGTGCTGTTCTTGCTTGAGGAATTGTTGATAGAGCTTTTTGTCAACGATCACTCTCTTGAAGTATTTTTCTCCAGCCATCGGGAGACTCGTAGCTTATGCTATAGTGGCCTCTATAATTTTTAACTTCACATCCCCAAGCTGCACATTTTCTCCATCATATGTCTACACAAAGACGAGAGAAATTCCCTCATGATGACCTTTAAATTTCTCCAAGAATGGCACCCACCCTGCCTGTTCATATTTTTTCTTACAAGCCTGATATTCTATTGTTTCTATGTATATTTGAAATATGGGCCCATGCATGTCGACCCCCATGCTAGCTTAAACAATTCTCTCGGGTGGATAAAGAACGGACAGAGGGTCGAGGATTGAGTACCGGATGATAGAGTATCGGTTGGGAGAAACATGCAAGGGATACAAAGGCATAGGGTGTCTGTAGACAGTGTGACAACAATGGTAAATGACGCTCATCTGGATGACAGAGCCATCCAGAAGAGCGTTTATGAATGGAAGTGTAGATTACAATGTTCACCTCGATACTCATGATTATATGGAGAGGTAGGTCGGATCTACTAACGGTTTCTAGATTCGTGGGAAGCTTGGTGTCGGACGATATTCACGGAAGGATGTGGTCGTTATGATAGAGACTCGTGTATATGAAATCTACTGGGATTATTACTCGATATGCTTTGATTCGTGGTTCGTGTCATCTCATATAGTACGACAACGAATCATGGGGTTTATTTACCAGATAGACAGAGGGAGTATGAGTTTGATCCGATAAAAGACATCGTGACTTTGCACTCTTGATATTTTGTAGGACACTTCCTCCTCATGGCGGTGAGGTCTAATATTTCTATAGATGTTCATGACAAAATAGGGGTACGTCATGGTCCAAGAGCAATCAGATGCTCTAAATGCATATTTAGTCTAATTCCTTTAAATAATATGAAAAAAGTGTTGAATCTGTATGTCCTAGCACTAATAATTGGACGACTTGGAAACATGATGAAAGTTACCCGTCATATTCTTACCAGTACTGGATCATTTAAGTACCGGATCACCTGGACACCAAGTTGAAATTGGTATGGGATCATCTGAGTACCAGATCACTTGTGTGTAGAATTTGTAATTGGTATGGGATCACCTGAGTACCGGATTACCTGAGTGTGGGATCACCTCTGTGTAAAATTGGTAATTAGTATCAAAATAGCACAGGGTCCTTTCTTTTATACTGGATAGGATCCAGTACCAGATGGGCACAACAATATGACTTTTTATAGGGGTGGCCCTTCGTACATAGAGGTAATCATCGATGCGAGATAAGCACAAAAATGAACATTTTTCTGGAGCTTAAAAATCTTGACATTGATTCTGGTGATAGTGATTTATAGGAATAGTTGGTGTTCTGTGGTCAAATTCATCTAGAAACCTTGTAGTTGCCAAAGTTTATAGAGGAATAATGCAGGAAAGTTTTGTAACAGGAGGGTACTCTGTAATGGCCAGTGACTGAGATGACATAACTCCTTTTCTTCTGGAACCAAGGTGACCACGCTTTTGCTGGCATTTCCTCTTTTATTACAATACAATAATAATCCTAACTACTACTTTTTTGTGGATTTTTATCGAGCCCAGATTAGTTAATGATCGCCGGTATTTTCAATTTTATAGAGTCTAAGAAACTTCAAGGAAACTCTCTATACTATTCCATGGATTTTTATCGAGCCCAGGCCAGTTCCTGCTCGACGGTATTTTCAATTTTAAAGAGTCTGAAAAACTTAAAGAAGACTCTCTATGCTGTCCCATGGATTTTTATCGAGCTTGGGCCAGTTCCTGATGCCCGGTATTTTCAATTTTAAAGAGTCTGAAAAAATTAAAGAAGACTCTCTCTGGTAGCTATCCTCCTTATTTGTTTATCTACATGGGAACACCACCAATTTTTCTTTTGCCTTTGTTAGTTAAAAATAAAGAAAAAATTCATCTCATGACACACCTATGTACAAAGAGTCGTTACACCATATGTGTCGAGAACAAGTAACCTACCTAAGTCTGTTGTATATAGGAAATAATAAATAACATAAAAATCCTATTTCTAAGATTTCTAAATACTCCAAAACATTCTCTGAACCTAGAAGAGAAAACTGATAATGAAACTTAAACAAACAATCAATCAAAGAGATGTTGTCCTAGAGAAACACGTATGTTCATTTCAGGCGCTTGAATTGAAAATATGAACTTTAAGAATCTTGTCTCCTGTAGAAATTAAAACAATCAATTCCAACCATTCTCGAAACAAAATCCAATTTCAACCTCATGTAATTCAATCAAACCAGTGCAAGGGAAGTTCAGATGTATAACTGAAAGAATTTATTACAACACATGAAGATAAAATATAAAGTCTCCTGGTCCCTTGCGATACTAGGTCTACTACTGTTATCAGACTAATCGGTAGGTGCGGACACTAACAGATCTCCTTAGATCCACCTGGATCTAGAACAAAACGGGATAGGACATGACTCTTTCCCTAAGTTTTGACCATTGAATTGACTAGGAGGAAGGAACAAATAACATACCTTATTATCACTTCCTAGGGTCTTTGTTGCTCCTTCTTCACTCCAGTGCTCTCGTGAAGTCCAGACCAAGACAACACAAACCAACCAAAGTGAAGATAGCACAATATATTCAACTGTCAACCTATGTGTATGATCAAGGAATTACACAATAGAGTGGAAATAGCTTTATGAGAAATGGACATGCCTTTGTATCATATTAATGGAAAGTAAAGATTACAACTGAGCCTTGATGTCATAGATATCCTTTCGATGAAACAACGGCATTACAACCTGAGCCTTGATGTCGCAAACTTCCTTTCGATGGCTCTTGGCTCCGACACACACACTTGCTCAATCCTTGCATGAAGAAGATCAAATCCTCTTGATAGACTTGCTGGAGTCTCCAAGCTGATGTTCAAGCTAAGTCCTTCACACAATTCTTTCACCAATTCTCCAATGAATCTTGCTTAACCTTTTCCATGAGAATTCCCTCAATATATAGGAGAGAATGAATTAGTTACTTGGATAACAATGATCCCACAATATCAGGGAATCTAGTACAAGGATAACCATTCGAATGCCAACCCATCCTTCTAGAAGATTCCCTTCTAGAAACATCAAGAATTCATCTTTTTCCATGCTTTAGGAAGAGTTTGCACCCTAACTATTCAACACAGTGCGAGAAGTTCGCACCCTGGCTTAAGGAAACCTGCAAGAATTAGGCATTCTTGCACCCAAATATACTAGCAGCCTGCGAACCTTCTTCAAAAATGATTTTTCTGGGAAGAGATGAAAGTAACTTTTCTCAGGAGAAAGTTCTTATGAAGAGCCTGAGTACACCATCATCAATACATCATCATGACGACCAAAATCATGGGTAACAACTACAGTCATAAACTCAAAATATCAGTCTGACACTTCAGATTATAAAATAGATACCTTCAACATCTGAGAATTAAATGTCTATCCGATCTAACATTTGCTTATTCACACCAATCCAAAATGATTAACTCAATGCTCAATCCTAAAAATGAAATAAAGACCAATCACACACACATTGTTGTAAACTATCCACACAAAAACACATAACGTATACAAGTAGGTTTACCTTAGTTGGAGTGGTGGGCCCTTGCTGAACCAACAAGGAACCTCTTAAGGGAGTAACAGACTAAAATTTTTCACTCACATCCAAGAATTGACATAAAATATCTTCTGTATTAATTCAGCTAGTAAATTGGATCAACAGTCTTTTAATTCATACATGACAATGATAAGTATTGTTTGGTTCTTCCTGTATATTGCTTACATTCACTATTATATATATCCCTTATCATCTATACAACATTCCTTATATAAGGTAAGTTGATACTATCAATATCTATGGATAAACATTAAATAGTTCGAGAAATTTCACATTTAAGATTTACATCGAATTTTTAGGAATCGACTCCATCCTCATGAAACAAAGTGCATGAGAGATGGAGTCTCTTGCAAATAGAAAACTAACTTGGGCACTTCTATCCAACTGTCTTCTCGAAATCTTCACCATTATTCATGTCCAACTGGCGCATTCTAGAAACAGAGGTTCTAGTACCGGATTACACACAATCGCGAGTCTAGTACCAGAATAGAACAGAGCAGGTAGTATCGGAATAACACACGTCTTGGTACTAGAGTGGAGTTGGTACCGGATTAAAAAATTTCTTGGGTACCAGAATGGATTTGGTACCGAATTACACAGTGTCTGGTAGTGTCAGATAGATTGGTTATAAATCAAATCATTAGGACTATACAAAATAAAACACTTTCAATCGAATTGATTTAATAAAGTTAAACAAACATGATTTAAGTCATCAATTACCTCTTGTGGACATGACATAGATATTAGGCATGTGTTTTGGGAGGGATTAGTCCAGTATATGTTTATAACAGAGGCAAAAAGGCTTAGATATAGGGTAATATAGGGCATTATCTTATGTCAAAATAGAGACTCAACAGGGAGTATGATGATAAAACAAAAGGTTGGAATTAATGGCATTGGCATTGACAATAGATTTGTGATGATGATAATAAACATTGATGGCATTAATAGTATTGACTTCCTTGCATAGTTTAATGACTCTCAGATGAAAGACACTATTGGAAATATTGTCATTGATGTCAATAATCAAAGTGATGATGAAAAAACAATGTGCAGAGATTGAACAAAGTGATGATGTCAAAACAGTTTGCAAAGATCGAAAGAGAGAATAAGAGAAGCGAATACTCGAATGATCAAAGCTTAGAAGGAATAAAACATTGCACAGAGAGGAAATCTATGTTTATTTTTTATCACGATAGGATCAAAAATGTTCCTATGATCTGAAGATGGAAGAAGTGCATTGAAAAATGCAGTCGACCATTGCACAGGAAAAGGCTGAGAAGTTGAACAATGCCCAAAAAAGGTGACAAGCTTCAACAGTCGTTCGATCAAGAAATTAACGTTGTTGATTGTCTCAAGTAATGGGATTTATCCCACACTCAAAGCACGAATAAACACATATAGGTTTATATACACAACTCTCTCCATAGCTTATCGACGCATAGTGAAAAGGTATGGTGGGGACTCTTGGTGTTTGGACTCCATGAAAAGCTCACTAGCTTGGAGCCTGGGATGACCTGTCAGGCCCCCTACCTTATGGTCAAAGTGACAATGACTGTCGATCTAATGATGAAGGATCTTGACCGTTAGACCTGGGAGAAGCTGCATGGCGGTTAGCTATGAGTTCCTTCAAAACTATGGAATTGGAGGATTTGGAGTGTCGAGGAGTCAAGGATCCCGAAATCAAAAAGTTTTAAATTCCGAAGAGATCCTAGCTGTCAGTTGGAAGGCGTCCACGTGGCATAAGATCAATAATTCATGGATTCGTGATTCGAAGAGTCAACGACGAGAGTTGTTCAAAACCTTGAAATCCAAAGCTCTGAAGTAAAGGGGGAAGACACGTATCAAGGTCTGCATCATCTTGAGTGATTTCAATGACAGACCATGTCATCAGAGCACGTCATCAAGGACAAGTGGCTCAGTCAGAAAGTGAAAGTGTTAAGTTGAAATTTGCATTTCAGGCACATGTAAATCATGAATCAGAGTGACACGTGGCAGCCACTCAGCACATGCCAAGTCATCAACTGACCTCTGCGAGTTTACGTCACTCCATGAGTCTTACTTTGGGAGATTTAACCACTAGCAAATACTCTAAAGTCCGGAAGTCTTGAACGCCGAAGTCCCAGACGTCGAAGTCCCGAATGTCGAAATTGTGAAAGGGACACGCCTTAATAGATTGACAACTTCTGAGATTTGACATGATGGAAGTCATGAAAACCCAAAGGGAAAAGTGCCAAAATTATGACAACCATCCATCTCAGTGGGTAATATGAGCCATCCGATCTGATCGCCAATTTCATGATCGGGAATTATGAAATATTGGAAGTTATGAAGACCCATAGGTCAAAGTTTTGAAACTCTGACAACCATCCATCTCAGTTGCAGATCAAATCGTAATCACTGAAGTTGATAAACATGACTAATTCATGGATGTTAGATTAAATAATAAAAGAATTAATATGAGTCGTTCGATCCTTTCCGGGATATCGTATTCGATATTTTAGGTATGTTGGAAGCAACAAAGTCCCGAAGGACAAATAACCTAAAATCCCATAAGCCGCTCATCTCAACGAGTAATTAAATCTTGATTGTTGAGTTTAAGGAAGCACTCAAGCACTCGTTTGGTCTAATTGCTTAAGCGTGAGGTCACTACCGTTGGTCATATGGTAAAAAGGTTTAAAGGGGAAGAATGTAAGTTGCTTAGTTGGTAAGCCAATGGTTCTGTAAAGCTCGGTCATATGAAATGGCTTGAAGGAAGCGCCTCCGTAGAATTTGGTTCCTATGAAAATAACAGAGTTTCGAGATCGAGTTTAAAGGATGAATTTGATCCATATCTGTGATCAATTTATGAAGAGTCTTCATGCTAAAAATAAATAAACAGTAGTTAATGATTATGGTGAAGTTAATTGAAGAGGTGCGATGGTCCAAATGAAGGGACACGATGCTTCACACTCGCGATATGTTGAAGAATATATATACATGAAAGAGTGGGAGAAGAATGTGTCTCTATTGTCCAAATTAGAAGATAAATAGTTGAAGCAGATTTGAGGAAGAAAATCTAAATACCTATGTATTAAGGGTTGTTGGGTGGAGCAAGGGCAGGTTGGTGCCTGCAGAGGGAGTTGATGCTTCCTTGTCAATTGTAGCTGACTAAACAGGGGGTCGTAGCCTCCTACTAGTTGGTGCTGGTA
>SNQJ01S0022938.1:16149-34638 GCA_010110895.2 Picea sitchensis | reverse complement strand
TTTCCTCTATATTGTTTTGTGGATTTATTGTGTATTCAGTATTTGTGGTGATTATATTTGTAGATCTATTCTGGTTCTTAACAACAATAAACTTAAGCAAGGTGGTAGGGTGGTGCTAGAGTAGGCTACAAGCCTATAGGGGGTCGTAGCCTCCTTGCAGTTGCAACTGGTAAATAGGGTGTGGTAGCATCCTTTCAGTCGTAGATGATAAACTAGGGGGTCATAGCCTCCTTCCAGTTGTAGCTGGTAAATGGGGTGTGGAAGCATCCTTTCAGTCGTAGCTGAAGAAACTTGGGGACAGTCTCTCCATCAAGTTGTAGCTTGAAAACAATTTTGTAAAAGAATAATTTATTAGTGAGAAAATAGTTGGTGGTTTTCCTTGTTGGGTTCCACGATAAAATATTTTGTTCATAAGGGTTTGTTTTTTATCATATATTTCTTAATTGAATAATTAATGTGTGTGCATAATATCAATTGGAATTAATAACAAAAAGTAGGCAATATTGATTCACCCCCCTCTCAGTATTGTTGGGTTACTCCTTTCTCTTTAGGTTGATTGGCCTATGATTTGAAATCTTCCCTTTCAAAATATTTGATTTGAGGTGACTTCTTTCAACTAGCCAAGTATAAATACTTGAACATTTGTTAAACAATTTTGCTAATAGTGTCGTCCTTATTATTTTGTTATACAAAGTGCAAGGACCAAGTTTGGGGAGGATATCCATCATATTATTCTTAAGAAAGTCTGGGAACATTATTCTTAGATACTCAAACCATTCCATCCCCCCTTTTTCTCATTGTGATTGAAGATTGCATTCCAATTCCCTCCCAAAAGTCATGTATCCCCTAATGCCAAATAATGTGTTAGGTTATTCTAACATTGTTGTTTTGATGAGGCACTTTTCAACTCCATACTTTCTTATTAATCAGAAACTATGGTTTCCACAAGATTTCCATGCTACCTACTTTTTGGTTATCTTTCTTACTTTCCTCCAAAATTGATCATTTACTTTTTGAAGTTTTGTATTAAACATGTTTGTTTCTTGTAATAATACCAAATCTAGATATTCCTTTAAAATTTCATTTTGAGTGCTTTGAATTTCATATTGATCTTATTCCCCTCACATCCAGTAAAGCACTTTCATTTACATGGTTTGGGCATTTTTGAAAGATCCATTTTTCTATCCAACTGATTCTAGTAGCTAGAGTCTAATTCTTTCTATCTTGTTGATAAACTATGTCTTATTAATGTCTTCTTGCTTTCCCTAATTTGACTCCAATTTTAGTTTTTTTTCCACTTGCTTTCCCTAGCTTAATCCTTAACTAAGAGCTAGGACTTTGTTCATATTTTAGTTCATCCAATCCTTCATCCTTTCCATCTATGGTTACACGATCATCCTTATCCAAGTTTATTGTCTCCGAAAGATCTTTTCCCACCAAAGAAATTCCATCCTTTTCATAGACTTGATTTTCATAAAGGGCTTCATACATGCTTGTGTTCTTAGTATTTTTATCTTCTAGTATGAAACATTTAAATCTTTTTTCATCTTTCTCTCTCTACACACACGCACACGCACACCCACCCACCCACCTAGACACACATATGTGTGTGTGTGTTTGTGTATTCTTCCTTGGATTTGTTTTTTTCTTTTGTTTTCTCCTAGAGGTTTATCAACTTTGTGCAATCATATCTTCCTTGTCTTTCTATACTATATATATCCTTTTGATAATATCTCTACAAATGATCATATTCATGGTTGTTTCTATGCATAAAAGGTTCATGCTGAAAGTCTAGCACCTATTGCTATGAACATTTGAAAACCTCTAAGTCTATATTACCCAAAAGGATTTTCTCTACATCTATATCTATACAAGATCCATGCATAAAGAGTTGTTAGTGGTCAATCATCTATCTTTGAAACACAATCTTCATTGCAATTGTTAAAAGGGTTAGTGTATAAACACACCTACTTTGTCAATACAAGGATAGTGAATTGGAGGAAGCTTGCATTGGGTTGAAGGTGACATCCAATGTTTCATTATAGGTCCTATTATTTCAGATAATATTTCTCTATATAAAACACTCTCTTTTAATCCTATTTGAGAATCTTATGATAAAATGTTCTCACTCAAAGGAAATGTTCAAACCACCCCTTTGGATTCCCAATGGCCTCTTTAAACTTCCATAGAATATTCCATGATGACCATAATCCTATAGCCTTATATATCAATGCATTCACCTCAAATTGAAGACCTTTCCTCCTAAGGGCACATATTTCATAAGAAACCTTTGGGGTTTCTTTTTCCTTTTCCATGTATTCATTTATCTTTGGTCAAAGGGAAGTATTTTTATGTTACTTGTTCAAAAGTATCCAAGCTCATAATATATATACAACTCTTGTTTGAACAAGTTGTTTTGGAGGAGATATATCACATTTGTCTTAAGGCTGCTTGAGCTAACACTTGAGGCTATAAAAATCTAAATATATAGAAGGAATTGTAAAGTATTGGTGAAAAACATGGACAATCATGGTGTGCTCCCTTTTTTTCCACTTTTTCTTTGTCTGAAGAGCACCAAAGGACCAAGTTCTTGCAACATCAATAAGTGGCAATGGCTCTAGAGAAATAGGTCATTTCATGTATGTTTCATTGAGTCTTGGTGCTGAAAGAGTGTCACTTGCATCAAGTGGGACATTACTAAAATATTTTGAATCACATTCAAGGAAATTATTGGATATTACTATGGTGGATATCTCATGAGTTTCAAGATATAACATATTTATCAAATAAATATTTTGTAGCATTTACCAATTAGGTCCTCCCAATGAAGTGTGTTCATATCTTGTGCATTTTCCAACCATATTAAACTATGAATATGGGTGGACCATATATTCGTCCATTTATAACAACATGAAACCAGAATTATAAGAAGATGCATGTGAAGATAAGAGTTGTAATGAACAAGAGTGTGGGAAATAGGGCTAGATGTCTAACTTGTATTGGTATTATTTTTCATGGAGGCATTTATCCCGAACCGCTTCATGAAAGATTGTGAATCTATGGTGCATGCACAAATATGTGAGATGTGGGTTTATGATAATGTTTTGAATTCTCCAATCACATTTCTCATTTGCATTAGATGGATCTTTGTCGGTCATGACCTTGTGTAAATCATTCCATTTGGTGTTTTTTTCACTAAGTGTAAAGAACAATGTTGGAGTGCCTAGTTGTGTGATCATGTATCTATTATTTCGTTCCTTGATTTGTTTTAGAATGATCTTGTTACATGGAGAGATGAGTAAAAGTGCATAAGTTGTTTTGTGAGTGTGTCGTTAGGTAGTGTTGAAAGTGATGGAAAATATCTCCAATATATGTTGGCCAATTGTACTCAATGTTTTTATTCACAAAGACAACAGTTTTTTTCTTGGCTATGACGGCACATCATAAAGTTGTACAAGAAATAACAAAATATAGGATGTCTACCAAATCTATTATCATGGTAATTGAATAGGTGTGAAGCATAATATATTTGGTAAGAGTTGTTCCTTCTCACAAGAAATATGTCCAAGTCCTCAATTTGGTGAGGCAAGTAATTGACAATTTTACTCATGTCCTATGGGAAATTGATCGTGTGAATACTATATTTGTATTGTCCACCACTTGTGTGGGTTACTTGCATTATTGGATTCACTCTTTCTATGATCATTTCCTCAACTTGAGTAAGCATATCTAGTACATATGGTCTTCTTTAGGGTGCATTTTGTTTCATATGGAAATGTGATAACATTTTTCTCTGCATTGCATCTACAACAAACGTAGTTTTAATGAAAACTTTTGTTTGAATCCCTAGAATTAAGGGTGTTACCCCTAATTCTTGGCCATCTTCTTTTTATGTTCTACTAACAACATATGATTGGTAGTCTCTACCATCTCCATAGAATACCAAAGATCATGGTATTCCAACATCATCTATGCTTAACACTTCCATGGGATGAAGTTAGAGGGAAATTTAAAATTTGTATTCATACCTAAGACTAAATGTAGTCATAACATTGATCCTGGAACAACTTGCTAAAAAAAATATGTCAGTAACCCAAAATAAACCTTTCACAATACCACATTGATATTATCAAGAACACATCTTTAACATCTCATCTCTAAAACCTCTCAATATCTCCCTATCATAGGTAGAATACATACTATACATACACAAATTCCTAGAATGTTTCATTAAATGCACTCTAATACCATAAAACATTTGACCATGTTGAGAAGATTTTTCACTCTAGAAACTAACCTAAAACTATAGATCGCTAAAGTTGAAACACTTATCAAAATTTATGTTAAAGATTATGTTAACCTACAAACACATGCCATTGATAATTAAAACAACAAACATTCTAATATAAAGAATCAAAACATCATCATTGATTTTATTATAAATATGAAATAGAAAGCTAAATCTATAGCTCAAAACTCAACTCTTGGACCATAAAGTGGTTTTCCTTAATTCCCCTTTATAAACTAGTAATAAGAGAGGTGCAATGAATATAAATGCATGGAAAAAAATTCCGTACTGTAAAATCTAACCACAGTGCATATTGCTTACATGGATAAGAGAGTCAAATTAAGGTGCACCCACCTAGAGATTCATACCCTTCACTAAGTTGGGAATTCACATGCATGAATGCCCCTACTAATTTAGGTAGTTTCACCCTCTAATTGTGCATCCAAAGATAAAGGTATAAAATATTTATTTAGAACTTTGAATATAGAAAAAAATGTTCAAAAATTGGAACTAGGATGAGGATGGACTACTCACTAACAACACGTGCACATGCGACTGAAGGTACAACCAAAAAGGTACCTGTTATATATTTATTCCTTGAGTGAGAGAAGATTAGGAAAAATAGAGGTAAATGCGACTACATCTAGTAGATATGATACACAAACAAAGACCATAGGTGAAAAAGTCAAGAGAAAATTCCGTAGAAGCATGGAATTTTTTCTTACCAAAGGAGGATCATGCTCTTATGATGATGAGAGCATAGGAGACATAGAGGTGCCACTTAGGTATCAACATCTGGTGAAACAATGGGTACCTAAGGAACTGCCTTTGTTAGACACTGACTTCATTGTCAACAATAGGACATATCGCATTGCACCATCCTCCCTGCATGGCCTGGGGATATTTTGCATGAATGGAATAATTGTAAAATACAATACAGTAACTGAATTGATGGACTATGTCAGACCGTGTTACAATTATAACGATTGGATGTGGCTGGTCCGGTACATGAAAAGTATGCAGAGATATGCACTCACCGCAAATGATGTAATATGAACTTACAGTAACACATAAGATATGTCATATTAATATAGGTCTTTGGTTTCCACATACAAATCCAGATTCATTTAGCCCTAGTAAGCATAGGGTATCACACATTAGAAGCAACAACTAATAAAAAACGATACAAATAAGGGAGTGAATATCTATATTGATGGAAGGCATAAAGCTTCTGACAATATCGCAGGGTTTATAAACAACACACAACCCGGGACAACAAACAAGAAACCAAATTGCATATATGAGGGATGTGAAAAGAATCAGGTAGTCTTGTGCACAATAAAAGAGATAGCTCCCGGAGAAGAGTTGTTAGTGGATTAACCTTTGAATCGAATAGAAACATCAACTAATAGTGTGTGGGTACTTATGCAACACATATTTAAGAAACCTCTACTTATTGCAGTTTATTTTGTTTTATCTTTAACAATGTTTTAAATATTTCATGGTCCCAATTTTATAATAATGTGGGAGGTTGATCGTTGAGGTTGATTTTATTTGGGTGGCAATCAGTTTTTTTGTTATCGTTAACAATTTTTTAAATATTTGGGGGTTATAATTATATTATAATGTGGCAGGATGATCGTGAAAAAAGGACAACCGCATAACATGTAAATGATTATCGAATTCGACTTTCGTTTTACGTGAATTTTATTTTTTGTTTATATAATTTTATTTGTGTGGCGATCAGTTATTTCATTTTTTTATATAACTGAAATAACGTTGATTTTGTTGAAATTATATGTATTTGGAAGACCATGTTGATCATGATTCCGCTGATGAGGAGGGGTTGTATTCATCCCCTGATCCGATGGTATTAATAAAAAAAATATCATTAAAGCAAACAAGGAACTTGCTAGCTTGTTAGACCGTCCAGATCAAATTCCTGACATCCTAGAAAGGATCAATCTCCTTATTTCACAACTTAACACATATAAGGTAATAACCATAATTTAAAGTGTTTTTTTTTTTAGTGTACTCATATGTTCAATTATGAAATTCTTTTTTTTAACTTTTATATTATCTCACGAAAAAAAAAGTATTTTTTATAAAGAGATTTTTGGAGCCTGTTTAGCCTAGTGTTGGTAGTAGTGGCGCTACAGAGATGTCACTGAGTCCTGACGTGGGTTGTCATATAATTTCTAGAGTATTGTTTACTTCTCCATCTTCCACACATAATTTAGATAGGATCCATGACACACACTGCCAGGAATCGACACAACAATCAGGCTCTAGAGGTGGTGACAGAGATGAGGCTAATGATGTGGTTGACATGGTTGCATTTCCTAGAGCTAGATGTGTGACCAACACGGGGACCCTTCCGTGCACATTTTTTGTCGACGATAACTGACTTCCATTAAAACAAATAAGGCTCCCATGTAGTTTTTCATATTTTAATTGTTTCATGTTGTCCATGTCATACACAAATCATCTAGATTATTATTTTTAAATTAATAATCATATATTTTTGTGTGTAGGAAATGACCATTTTTATAGGCACCTAGAGAACAAGGCCTTGTTGATTTTTGGGGGAACCTTATGCATGAGGTGGAATTTAAAGAATTCCAACCTCAAGAAATAACTTATGGATTATCTCAAATGCCTCTTTGGAGTAGACACGTTCAATACAAAAGAGGTCACCTCTGCAGCGGGAGAATATTTAAAATATAAGTGGGATGTTTATAGATGAAGCTTGGCAGAGAACCCTAGGTATGATCATCCTCCCTCGATTCTAGAGAGGGAGTGGAAGGAAATCATTGATGATGCAAAAGAAAAGATATTGAAAAAATTAGGAGAAAAAATAACTTGTACCCCAAGGTAAATTACAATATATTTATTTCAATACCTTTAATTTTATTTAGATCTAAATAAAAGTGTGGTATACAACATACTTGAAAATTTTGATGATAGGTTTCTTGACACTTCAAAGGCAATCGAAGCAAGGATTTCCAAACATGACCAACACAAGCTAGGCCAGGGTGGCTACTCGAGGTTACAGTCATGATCATAGGTACCCACACATATTAAGAATATTATTTGTATCACCTTACAACTTTCAGGTAATTGCATCCAAAAATCATTAAAAAAACATGCTCTTATGCAATGTAGGGTGGCGACTTCAGAACTGAAACCATGGAGGAAGACGTCCAACTTGGTTTCAAGTATGGCTATAAAGTCATGGTTGATCGTAGGAAAATCATGGGGAATACCCCAAGATCTAGTTTGCGGGATAAGGTAAATAAAAATCAGTCCACATTAATCTTTCATTACTTATAAAATATGTAAATGTTCGATATCTTCCATAACTTTAATGTCCTACTTTGTTTTAATAAGGGGAGCAACATTATTAATGAAACCATTAGTATTGGACAACAAAGAGTTGATAGTGCAGTGCAGACAGAAGATCATGGTGCTCCCCAGCAGCCCCATCCCAGTGGGGTGCAGCCCCAAGATGTTCCTGTGATTGAGGCCCACGATGGTAAAATGGTTGTATATTAATCATATACTTAACAATTTCGTACTTATAAATTTCGTAATTCTAATTTTTATTACTTATACATTTACAATTTTGTCCTTATAAATTTTGTCATTTCAATGGAAGAGAATGTTGTCGTTGAGCCTCCTCGACTTGAAGATCAAGAGAACATGGAATCCCTTCCAACGGTGCCGACAAGTGGACCAGGTACATAATTACATTGCAGAGTTTTTTTTTAATATTAATGAACTACTTCAATGATATTTAAAAATTGGTCATATAAATTAAATGTTTTTTTTTGTAGGTGATGGCCCCTCAAAGAAACCTCCACGTCGTGGGTACAATACCAGGTGTGCTCGGTGTGAAAAGACTGAAGCAACATCAGTTGCTGAAGAGCACCCAATAAACGAAGACATGGAGATGGATGAATTACTTAAGAACTAGAAAACACAAAACAAGACTAAAATAAACTGATGATGTATAATAATTTTATAAGACAGATAGATGGACATTATATAGCTAGTATATTTGGAACATATTTTGAATGATAAATATCATTTTTAAAAACTCTTTTTTTTGACATATGCCTTTGAATGATAAACCTCATTTATAGATTTAAAATCACTTTTTATCACTTTTGAATATTTTTAATGCATCGTTTTAATGCATATTTTTTAGTAGAATATAGATTGGGTATTGGGGAATTGAGAGTGATGTTGGGGGGGGGAGGGGACATAGGAGCTTCCACCTTCACGTGGTTGAACCTGTTCAGTAGAGAAAAAATTATTGGAGCCATTTATTCTTGGAGCAAACCTCTCTCGATCCAACAACACAACAACATAGTCAATGTTGACTTCGTTGTTGTTCGTTCAGATTGAGGGAGGTTTTCTATAAGATCAGATTGCTCCAATAAATTATTCTCTAAACCAAGAGGAGATTATTCAGGCCATCGCATCTGAGATGTGTGTGTGTGTGTGTCACTATTTAATTTCCTCTCATATGGATTTTACAAAAAATAATATCAATGGTGTTTACTATTTGCAATCTTGTCGGTTTTAATTTCTATTAGGATTTATTGACATGTCTTAAAAGTATTTTTTGGTTTTTACTAAAAACTAAATATAATTCTATTTTTATTTACTACAATATGTAGTTCTCACATTTGGAGATGCTCTAGATGTTGTATCAATGCAATGCTACACATTAGAATATCAAACATCATGTATGTCTTGTCTTTTTTCTTTTTTTTATGAATTCTTAAGGTTCCTTTTATTTATTTATTTTTACATTACCATTATTTGTGGGCCACTATGGGGCCATTCACTCTATATAATGAACGACACCCAAGTATGTATCATATATGATTCGCTTTAGTTCATCATGTTGTATGATTCACACAACTAATCTAATACTTCAACTTGTTTTTTTGTGGTAATCCCCTGGATATCATAGTATAAGAATAAGCATAATTATGCAATAGAGTATTTGAAATGAATGATATATAGATACCACTTCCGAGTAGAACAAAATTATACCTCGGTGACTGGTAAGGAATAAGACAAGAACATGGAATATTTACTAGTAACTCCATTGTATCAACTTAGAATACTAGTATATCAAGTGTGATTGATTATGGAATATGTACTATTATTGTTTACATAACGTGATTTTAATGTGAATTGGCATATGCATAGACAATTTAGTGTGCATAGACAATTTGTCTATATGTTTTTAATGTGTAGTGGCATATCCCTAGATAACTTTCATGGCTTTAGTTTCCACTTTGCCAAGTTTTTTTTTCATTGGTGCTATCCGTTTTCTGTTCTTTTTCTGAAACATTGATTGTTTGACATCCTTTAATTGACTTTAAACATTCATTGAAGTTGTGTTTATGTCTACTTTTGATCTCTATTTACAAGTGTCTTGTGCTTTTCATTTTAATATGCTAGCCTCAAAATTGACCATATAAAAAATATTTTCAAAAAGAATACATGGAAAATGACATTGTCAAAAAAAAATGTAATAGCAAGAAGAAAATAAAATTAATAGAAAATTTGAATAGACTACTATAATTGTGTTTGATCCCCTCAACTCCCTTCTTAAATAAACAATTTCCAATGGCTCAACATTTGTGCCTTCTCCAAATATTTCATAAACATGATATGCTTGTTTCAAATATTTTTCCTTGCTATCATGTAGAGATATTGTTCTTTGATATTCATTACGCTTTAGTGCTACTTATTCCATAGTGGTTTTCATATTCAATGCTATGGAATCAAACTATACAAGCATAAAATTGAAGAAGCACACACCCTTGCATGAATCAAATACTTTTGCAATGGAAGTAGATGGAGCCCTCTCACAAGACTTTATTCTTATTGCTCACTTGTTGTTCAATTTTAAAATTTTCTACTATGATGTATGGGGTTGCTTATTCAGTTTATTCACAATCTTTCTTCATTTCTATAAGAATTCAATGGAGATATATATAGAAGTCATTTCCCAATTTTGGATATGCTATGTTGGAATATATCCAATGTTATCCTATCTATGCAAAATGAATTCAACCCATAATTCCTCTAGGAGTTGCACAAAGTTCATGATCATATGGAATATTTGCAAATAATGACCATACCAACATCCACACACCTCATTGACGGTACTAATGGTTTGTGGGGATATTTTTTGGATCAAATGGTTATCTAGGTGGTTGAACATTAGTATTTTTATTTGATCCTTTATAAGGGGCACAAGCTATCTCTATTACAATGCATCAAATATTAGGTTATTCTATAATATCATGTCCCATGATCAAAACCCTACATGTGGATATTACAAGCCCACTGCTTGTTTACAGTATTTGGGTTTTACACACCTTCCTATTACTAAATTGCTTGTATTTCCTTATTAAAAAAAAAAATGCAAAAGATTGACCAATAACATGCATAGAACAAGCAACTTGTTAGTCTAGAACAACAAATTATATCTCATGAAAAATACATGTTCTAGTTCAAGCTTATGCACTTTTTGTTTTTGTAATTTTATATGAATTTCTCAATGCTAAGGAGTTCTTTCATTAATATTGCATTTTTCTTCTAGTTTAGCCCAATGTTTTCTTGCATTTGTATGTCCATTTTTAAACAATGATCACATATCAATATGGTTTTTGATTGTGCGTATACATTAACCAAAATGTATATTTCCATATATTATTTCCCAATTCTATAAAGCTTACAAGTTGTACATATAGCTATGTTAATAAAGATATTGGTAATTTGGAAATCAAATCAAATACTAGAAAAGATTAGGATACAACTCCATTGGAGTTGATGTTTTCATAATTGAGCTGGATTGAAAACTTACAGTAGGCAATTACAAATCATGTATCCCAATTGTGAGAAGTAAATTCATCTCTAAACTATGTTATCATGGGTATTCCTTGCTAATTGTGTGCTCTCATCAAATTTTCTTTCACGGGGTTGCAAAATTTGCATGACATAAAATCAAACAATACACACATTTAAAAATGAATGAACCCATTCTATATTACAACCCTTCACATAAAAGAGTATGAAAGATGTATTAAGTAAATAATAGGAATATTTACTGACCAATATGTTATGGAGATACTGTAATTGATAACCCTCAAATACAGTTTCTTGCATTAATATTTATTAATATTATTTTTAAATAGATATATTTCGTCGCTCTTGGGACAAATAAGATCATCGATAGTATTGATAGTTTGTCGCAACTATCAATGCTTCGTCACTCTTGCGATGAAGGGGATCGTCGATAGTATTGATAGTTAGTCACAAGAAATACTAGGGTCATCGCAAGGGAGCCGTACTATCTTTACCGGCGACGATACCTTAGGCTTGAATAGTTTGTCGTAAGAACTACTTCAGTAGTCTCTCTTGTGACGAGATTCCTTGGTTGTCGTTCTTGCGATGAGCACCATTGGTCATCTCTCGTGCGACGAACACCATAGGTCATATCACTTGTGATTATGACCGTAGGTCATCTCTCTTGCGAGGAATTCCTTGGTTCGTCGCTCTTGTGACGTTATCCCAGGTTTGTCGCACTTGCCACAGAACGTGAAGTGGTGTTTTAGGGGCACAAGATTCGTCACAATATCCATGACATAACTTCACAAGAGAATCGAAATGGTCATCGCAAAATGAACCAAATTTATTGGTTCCCTAAGACAGGTGGCATCCCTCCTACAACTCGGATTTATCAGACTGTTAGAGTTTGTAGTGCCTTTGACAACACACGCTATGAAATTTCCTGTAGGTTATGATTTCAACTTTTCTCCCAAATGACGAACTGGGTCAAGCTAAGTTTTGGTCATCAAGTCAATAATATAATGATTCATCTCCAAATTGGTTTTTAGAAGAGTCCAGATCGAAATTTAAAATTTATGATGAAAAAATGGCTATGATGTGTATTAATTCGCTACGAACTGTCCTAAAACAACTAGTTTGCAGGACCTTTGACAACACGAACTGTGAACTTTCCTTTAGGTGCGTTTCAAATTCAAAATTTATTTCAACTTTTAAAACTTTCACAAGAAGATGGGAAACCTTTTAGAACCTGTTACAATCACTGAAAATGATAAGATACCCTTTTCAATGTTTCCAACGCATAATGATATGTGATTAGTGCATGAGGTACTTTCTTTATTCGTTGCAAACTTTCAGGTGAGTTTGCAGCAGGTCAACTTGACACATGATTTGACCCTCAAATGGTTAAATATGACATAAGGAACCTTTGTACACCCCTATACATCCTATGTGCTAACAAATTCTTTGAAATACTGAACTTTGCTTCCACCACCCCTCTATTTGGTCGAGTATAGGGGTTTGCAAGGTCTATTCGGATAGGGACAACAATGTTACTATACATCTTGAAAGCAATGTATTGTATGTCAAACATGTGTTTCTTGACACTTTTGAGGTAACTAACCATTAAGTCCCCTAAAGATTTAAGGAATATTGTCACATGATGAATGAAGAAAAGGGTTGATTTTATTCATGCTTAATGACAATGTACATTTCTATTTCCCACTAATTTCATGTTACTCAAAGATAAGGTACTTATGAGTGATAATGTCTTTCCTGACAGTTGCACTGAGGAAACAAAATGTTGAAAATGTTGGGTGTTGAGTACATATCATACCACACATGTTCGAATGATTGTATTCTATATAGAAATGAATATGCATACAAACAAATATGTCCAAATGTGGGAATGATAGGTACCATAAATAAATAAATAAAAGGTAAGGCATATGGTCCTCCTCATAAAGTATTCAGGAACATGCCTATAATTCCAAGGATTCAAAGGCTCTTTTGTTGCAAACAATTAGCCATGTTGCAGGGGTGGCATGCCTCACATAAAAGTGAGTCAGGAGTTATGCAAATCCCAACAAATTCAATATCCATGAATCATATAGAGGATACATCGCCCAATAAATTAAAGGATGAAGTACGAAGCCTATGATTGAGCATATGTATGGATGGAGTTAACCTGTATTCCCTTCAAAACACCAACTATTCTATTTGGCCAGTGGTAGTGATCAATAACAATATTCTCTCGTGGTTGTTTGTGAATAATGAACATCTTATGTTGGCTCTTATAGTCCCAGGTAGAAGACAAGTGAAGAGAATGGATGTCTACCTCCAACCATTTATCGATGAATTTAATCAATTATGGGAATCTATACATTTATATGATTTATCAAGACCCATACCAATAGAAAGATATTTTATGTTGTATGAGATATGTGCATACACCACGAACGATTATCCAGGACAAGGATTGTTTTTTGGTAAGCATGTTTATTGATATGTTTATATCTATAATGGTATTTGGCATACTTCATTTGGTGAAACTATATTTTTGACACTAACATGCTATGTATATGATAACATCATAGGTATTGTAACAAAAATGTATCATGTATGTAATGTTTTTTGGCTTTCTATAATTACTAGGTGGTCCAACCACCTACAAAAGTAGGTGTACAACTATTTGAGGATATTCCTCCTAGAAGAGCACCCTTATATAAGAGTTGCATATTATTTAAACAGTAAACCATAGAGAACCTGGAGACCTGAAATAATGACACTGAAAGATTGGAATAGGGCATATGACACAGAGAAGGATAAGGGAATGAAATAATTCTTTGATTCAAATGTGGAACCTATGTTCGATGATACTAATGTTTTTGAAACCTATGTTGAGAAAATTCCCATTGGGATGAAAATTAAATCTTTATTTTACAAGCTTCCAGATAGGGGGCATCTTAAGATTGACCACTTACTAGATCCCATGCATATATTAAAAAATGTTTCATCTTCTTTATGGAGGAACATATCATGGAATAAAAAAAACACATTGGTTGTTAGAAGAAATCTTATTGCTTCAAATACTAAAAAGAGACATTGGCCAAGAAATGAAACTAGAGGAGAGGTCGGTTCCTCTTGGTGTTTTAAATAAGGTGTCGTCCCATGGATTTTGAAGAAAGATGATATTTCTATGGCGAATGATTTTATATTAGGTGTGAAGACATCTTATTTATATGGATCGAATCTATGACATTTCTTAGAAGGTAATTTGTCAAGGTTCAAATCACATGACCATCTGAACCTTCTAAGGGTATGTATGTTGAATACATGATTCTTCTTCTATACCGGCGTCGGTTAAAATATGTTATGAACTCATAGTTTTAACGAAATTAATTATGTGTGTCTATTTTTTAGTTTCATTATCATTTTCTCATGCATGGTTGTGTGAACCATGACTTCCCCTATGACCTGTGACATTCCATATTGAAATTATCTACATTTGTATGTTGGGTCACATCAAGGGAGATTCATGTGGATAACATTCCACGGTGGTGTCGAGAGATAGATGATATTGTTTGTATGTTTGAGGAGGAACTTCCCACAAGTTTTATGGATTTTCAATTACATAGTCTAATCACATGGTCGTCACTCAGTGAACCTGTGACATAATGCCTATGTTTGTGGGATATTAAAGAATACCCTTAGTTTCACTAGATATTGATAAATACCTCCCAAAATAATTTTATTGAGTCCCCCTCCTAATACATATTTCCAATAAAATAAACTTATGTTTTAACTAGAGCCCCTTTTATACCACCCCAATACCTATAAACCCCTTGAGACCACACATCCTCCCCCAATACCTACAATATATTGACCTTATTTTTCAAAATAAAAAAAAAAACTTTATGAATGAACGTGATAAGATATTGGTCAACAAGATGAAGCCCCCACGAGTCTAATTCACCTACCTAATGAGGTTGAATTATTTGGGGTTCTCTCATGTCATTGGATGTTCTTCTTAGAGAGGTAGATGAAAACATTGAAGGGGTTTGTTCGACAAAGGGAAAAACTAGAGGGCTCTATGGTAGAGGGGTACATAGTATACGAGTCATTCTATTATGCCAGTGACTACGTCAAAAAAATGGATGACACAACAAGGGAAGTCGTTTGGAACGACCATGAAGGTGAGGACAAAAGGAAAGGGGAGCTAATCCAAATGAACAGAAAAAGGCACTTGATAAAGAGTAAGCCAATTATATTTTTTCAATTTAGTACAAATAAATTGTTTACATTGAAGTTGATACGATATATTTCATCCCACATTATTTGTTTTGAATTCTTGTATACATCAACGAATTTAGAAATTGATGCCATCAATAAATTCATTCTTTAAGTTGATACAATATATTTTATCTCATGATATTTGTTTTGAAATTTTGTATACATCAACGAATTTTAAAATTGATGCCATCAATAAATTCGTTCTTTACAACGCAGAGACAATGCAACCATGGATCATGTTGTATGAAGAGAAAAGAAGGAAATGGGAGAGTGAAAAGAAATTATATAGATGGTTGAATGGTAGAAGCATGACTTATATTTATCATTTAAAAGAAATTATGCCAAAAATATGTCCCAATAGTTGGGTGGCTAACAAGAAACAAGAAAAATATGCGGTTTTCGGTCATAACCCTAGTGGAAAAGACCTGTATGCACTTAAAATAGGGATCGAGTGCAACAACTCTCTAATAACCTCTCTGAGTACCATGTTCTATTTATAATATTGCACATTTGAATTGTAACATGTATTATGTTTTTATTAATTCTTTGGTTATTAGACATATGATACCGTCCTTTGTTCACATTTTTACAGGTGCATTTGTTCCCATCTATGTGGGCATATGGACATAATTTTCACACTAAGTATGCTGATTATGTAAATAACACACAATATTGTGGAGTGGAGGTCAATTTCGACCAATCTAGTCATGCTAGCCAACGTGATCAAAATCTAATAGAGGGGAAGTTAGGTTACATTGGAAAGATACAAGAGATCATGCAAGTGGAACTCTCATCGTTTCAATGTGTCATTTTTTGTTGCATGTGGTGGGATACCTTTGACCAGAGAAATGTAAAGGAAGATCATGATAGTGAGATAATATGTATTAACTCTAAAAAATGTGGGTTGAAAGTCTGAAGCCTTGTGTTTTCCCAAAAACATTGCAAACAAGTGTTTTTTTACCGATATGTGTTGGATGGGGATTGATGGTTCATATTGTGACATGATCCGAGATATAAACATCTCTTTGAGAACAACAATGTTACAATGTCAAGCGAGGAAGATAATTATGGTGATAGAAACAGAGACTGATTTGTAAACTATTTGTTTGGACATTTATATTGTGGATGTGTCATTTTATTATGGGTATCTGTAATGACCCGTTATGTTTTTTCTTCATTTTATAATTTTGTTGGATATGAAAAGTTAACAACCATTTACAACCACCACATTGAAAACAAATTAAATAGTAGAAGCATATGATGTGGTTTTGATATATTTTTATTGTCATATTTATTGTTTATTATAGCAAATTTATGTTATATTGTATTAGAATATGTTTATGTTAACCTTTGAATGACTAAGAAATAATTGAGATATCACAAAGTTGGTGATGTACAATAGTAAAGATTTATTTTAAATTATATTTTATTTAACAAAAAATGAATATATTAAAAAAGATTCAAACCTCTAAATTTTTATTGCTTGAAAAAAACAAAATTCAAATAAATATATACTTACTTTCATGGAAATTCTAAGGAAAATTCCAACAAAATAACTTCATGCAACATCTATGAGTTTTGGAATTACACTTGTGGTGTTGGCATTACCAACTTTGATGACATTCCCAACCTTAACTAGTGAGACTATCATGGCCTTCACATATTCCACTCCATCCTTTGGTTTTATAATCATATAAACTTATATTAATCATTTTTTTAACATTGTCCTTCAAATAAGTGTCAATATAGGAAGGACATGGAAATTCTAAAAGAGTCTTTTTCTAGAGCCTAGTGAGAATTAAGGATAATTTTAATGATCCAAAATTATATAAAAAGTATAGAAACCTTTGTCAATTTTACTAATTCTTAAAATACTAATTATAAAATGTTGGGTGATATTATTTTTTAATAGAAGATTCATAAAGTTTGTATTAGAGTAAAAAATTGTGAAACCATTTCCTCGAAAGTGTATAGATCAAAATGTATTATTACTCTCTATATTTAGTAATTTAAGTTTAATTGAATAAATTTTATATATTATAATAGTTGGATAATATAAATTAATAAAATCTTTGGAAAAAATAAATATTAATAAAATATAATAATTGTGATTCTAGTAAAAAATTATATTATAACTTTGTCTTCTAATCTTTAAATAATGAAAATTAAAAAAATAAAATTATTATTACATCATCATTATTATTATTAATGAATACTTATGTTATAATGTTATTATTGTAATATATGAAAAAGACACAAATATTCAAATAACAATCATTTCACTCATCATATTTAAGTATTTTTGTTTTTAAACATGTTTAATCAACATATTGTATATTGTTGGACAACAAACAATTCACCTTGAAGAACAATGAAACATTATACGACATTAATGGTTATAATTTTTTCAATCACAATCCAAATTAAATGATTTCATAAAAGTAAAGTTAAACATTATATACCAACTATAAATTTAAGTAAAGTTAAACAATGTTCTTCATTAGCATAATCACAATACATTTTATAAATTAAACAACAAAAACCATAACATTATATGAAAAACATAATATACATGAGTGATATACATATGAATATACATGTCAAACATACATCTCAACAAAATATGTAATAAACATGTCATATATAGATCTTAATTCAAATATAAAAAAATCAATATACATGTCAATCAATACCACTACTAGCTAGGTCCACCATCAGAGGCAAGTGCATCGGTGTCTCTACTACCAGAGGTAGAGACTCTATCATGAACAACTATGTCAGAAATAAATGTTGACAAAAGTGCACTATCAAATGTCTCTCTATCAATACCATCAATATGTGAAACAATACTTGGTGTGAACATAGTGTCCAAAGCATCAAAATCTTGTGACACATGTGGAGTAAGAGGAGGAGGGGGATTGGTGGATGATGACACATGTGGACTAGGAGAAGGAAAAGGATCAGTGGATGGTGACAAAAGTGGAGGAGGAGGAGGAGGATTGATGGAATATGGTGGTGCATGTGGAGGAGAA
>SNQJ01S0022938.1:0-16139 GCA_010110895.2 Picea sitchensis | reverse complement strand
CACTTGACTGAAAATAGAACATATGCATGGTCGATGATGCATGTTATAAAAAAAATAGCATCGTCGTGTGGTTTTGTTATTAATATGCACCGGTTCGACGTTTCTTGTCACACCACTACGTATTTGAGTGGTTAATCCCATAAGATGCACCACACCGATTCAATGATTTTATGTTAGGGACCTAACCTCCCTAACCCCTCACGTACATAGAATAATATATTTTCCATATAATAAAGGATGACATTAGTTAAGAAGGAATATTTAATCAATGTGAACGAGTCAATATAAGAAGACCTAATAGAAGCTTCCACTTCTAGAAAGATATTCCTCTGGAATGTTCTTTAGAAGATAGAATTAGTATAAATAAGAGTAGGAGGCATGAGAAAGATTTGTCTTAAGATTTGTTGTAATACAGATATTCTCTATTGGAGGTTTCCCCCTCAAAGAGGCAAGTGAACATTGATTTATTTGATTAAAGTTATTATTTATGGTATTTCTCTTCTCAATATTTTGTTGTTCCATTGATATATGTTGAATATTTATATTTCTACATATTATATTACATCTAGTATCTTACAAATTGAATCAAGGCAATTTCCTTGGAAAGAATTGTGGGTAATATTTTCTCCAAGGTAGATACATGTATTGTCAGCATATTTAAAGCACAAATATCTATCGTTTGGTGGGTAAAATTGTGGTGGGGAAGACTACATGTAGAAAATACAAATGGTTTCACGAGGTTTCCTAGAAACCAATGTTTTTCTTTGTTGGAAACCTTTGTAATCCCTGTTGGTACCCCTCGAGTAGTATCACATATGACATAATATGTAAATGGCCATCACTCCCATGTACTAGAAGGTATATCAGGAGTCTGTTAGGGATCCTGAAACCATCCCTAGATCAACTGATTGACCACCGGACTGTTATAGTGCCACTGAGAACACCACTCGAGATGATACTCTCTAGTACATACGTATTCAGGTAGTACGGCTAAGTCTATGGTCGATCCTCCTTAGTTGGTTCCCTAGATATTGGGATGTTTACTATTGTTTGACCCCACACGTATATCAGAGAGTTATAACACAAGGAAAACCATTGCACATATGCCCCCTGCAAACCCTAATCTGGGGGGAACATACCAAAAAAGGAACATAAATGATATTTTGGTCGTGGAACCTTGCCTCCTGCATTCGGGTTGTGAAATTACTACACATTTTTTCTGTTAATAATTTGGGCATTTCAACACTGTAGTATTATTTAGGTCAGGTCAGAGTATAACTCCAGAGTAAAAAAAAAACATGTCTGCACTCTTATTTGAGACCTAGACCATTGGATTCTCCTATTCACTCTGATCATTGCGATACCTATAATTTTGAAGCCTTTTTTTTACCCCATGGACCCATACCCTTCCCGACACCCTTATTTCCCACTTATGCCATTGACTTCCTCTTGTTTCCCTGATCGCAGTGTTGTATAACACTTTTTTATGTTTTTATCAGTGGACCCACTCCTCCCCTAATTGCTCCCACTCACCAAGAATAACCCAATCATAAACTGAATAATGATATTACTACCATTCATGCCAAACTGAATAATGACATTACTTCCATTCATGCCAAAGTGGACCACATCTAGGACCAACTCAATAGTCGAATGGATGTCTGAAGAACTCCACTCCACTCTCAAAGAATTCATGACCCAATGCCAGGGTCCTTCATCCTCTGTCCCAAACCCACAAGTTGAAGGTGTTGACTCTTCAAATCCTCTGAACTTTCATTCCAATCATGAACCTCATCTTCCCATATTTGAGGTGAACAAATTTGATGGCTCAGATCCAACATCCTCGGTCACTTAGATGCAACACTATTTGTCCCTGCATATCATTACTAATGACTTGACCAAGATTTGTTATGGTGTTCTCTATTTAGATCCGAAATGATGGAAATGGTGGCAATGGCATCGAAATGCACGCTAAGAGCATGTTTCTTGGACATAGTTTGTTTTTGAGATGTATGAACACTTTGACACCGACACCCACCATTTAGGTTGTTTGACCAAGTTGAAACAGTCTGGAACCATGGAATATTTTATTGTTTCCTTTGAGCACTTGGCTTTATGAATGGAGGGTATGACTCATTCCGTCTTCAAGGAATGATTTATTAATGGCCTCAAGGATGAAATATGAGCCGAGGTCCTCATGGAGCTTTGTTGGAAGAAACTAAATGTGCAAAGGAGGCACAATGGGTCATCCTTTCCCAAAAAACAAAACATGCTTTTGTTCCCCTCCCTAGACCGCCCAATATTGCCCCTCTAGACACTCCTCTCAAGGTACAAAAATTGACATAGGAGGAAATGGGTGAATTCCAACTCAAGGGTCTTTTCTATAATTGTGATGAGAAATATTTTCCTATTTACGAGTGTAAAAAAAAAAAACTTTTTATGGCCATTTTAGAGGATGTTTCTGATGAAGATGTTGATTTTTCCCCTAAGGCAGCGCTACCCCAAGTAGATGATATTATATATCCCTTTGATCCTTCTGAATTTGAACGAATTATTTTTCTAAATCCTCTCACAGGATTTTCTTCTACCCAAACCCTCAAATTGATTGGTTATATTAAGCATAGGAAATTCATCATCCTAGTTGATAGTGGTAGCACTCATAATTTCATTCATAACCACCTTGCCTAAGAAATAAATTTCTATATTTGTGTTGTAAAAAATGTTCAAATCATGAAATTCAATGGTGGTTCCATGAAATGTGGTGGAAATTGTGAAAATGTGTGCCTACAAATTGGTCAGTACAACCTAAAATCTCACATGTTTTCTATTGACATGGGTGGTTGTGACATTGTGCTCGGTGTTGAATGGATACTCACTCTCGAACCCATAACCATGGATTTTAAGGATTTAACCATGAAATTCCAATAAGAGAGACAACAATATAAATTCCAAGGAATTACAACAAGTTCTCCAAAGATCCTCAATTCCCATCGCATGGAAAAGTTACTCAAAAAAGGTCATTCTTGCATAATTTCTCAACTCTATTCCATTCAAGAAGCTGAGACACCCTATGTGCACCCCAACCTTCAATCTATCCTTTCCCAACATCACAATGTTTTCCAAACTCCCCAGAGCCTCCCCCCTCCCACGATGACCATGGACATTCCATTCCCTTAATCCTGGGCAATATTCCTCCCAATGTTCTCCCTTATCGTCATCCCTTTTCTCAAAAAAATGAAATTGAGTTCTAAGAATCGCTAGAAGAGGGTGTTATCTTTCCCAATACAAGAACCTATTCTTCCCTTATAGTCATGGTCCTCAAGAAGGAGGGAACTTGGCACATGTGTCTTGATTTTTGTGCCCTCAACAAATTTACCATCAAGGAAAAGTTTCTCATTCCTGTCATAGATGACCTTCTGAATAAACTTAGTAGGGCTCAATACTTTACCAAGATTGACCTCCATTCTGGCTACCACCAGATACATATAAAAGAAGAAGAAATTCCCAAAACTGTATTTCATACTCATGAGGGCCACTATGAGTTCTTGGTCATGCCCTTTGGTCTCTCTAATTCTCCCTCCAGTTTTCAAAGTCTCATGAATCATGTATTTCGTTCTTTCCTCTGTCACTTTTTGTTAGTTTTCTTTGATGATATTATCATCTATAGTAAAATGTGGCAAGCCCATCTCACCCATGTGGATCAATTTCTCCATCTCCTTTCCAAGAACAAACATTTTCTCAAATAGTATAAATGTGATTTTGGCATCTCTGAAGTTGAGTACCTAGGTCATATTGTTGGAAAGGATGGTGTAAGGGTGGATCCTAAGAAAATTGAAGCTATGAAAAATTGGCCTCTCCCTAAAAATCTTAATTAGAGTCAGTGTGGTTTCCTATTTTAACAAGATATTATTGCAAGCTTGTTCAGAATTATGGAAAAATTGTGGCTCCTATGACAAATCTCTTTAAAAAGAAAGCTTTCAGTTGGACTCCAGCAACTGACTAATTTTTCCATGCCTTGAAAGAATCTATGTGCACTACTCCTATACTGGCCCTACTTGACTTCACCAAGACCTTTGTTCTATAATGTGATGCCTCCAGGAGAGGAATTGGGGAAGTCCTCATGGAAGATGGATGAACTTTGGATTTCACCAGCAACGGAGCGACATTTGGTCCAATCGATCTATGAAAATGAAATGTTGGCTATTTTTCATGTAGTGGATATTTGGCACCCTTATCTATTGGGACAATGCTTCCAAATTAAAACGGATCATCAAATCCTCAAGTACTTCCTGGAAAAACAAATTTCATCCCCGAAGCAACAAAAATGGGTGACCAAGATGTTTGGATATGATTATGAGATTATTTACAAGAAGGGAAAATAAAATATGGTGGTTGATGTTATTTCCATGAAATATGAAGATGAGGGGTCCCTATTTTTCCTCTCATTCATTATCACCAACTGGCTTCAGGATGTTCACCAGTAATAGTTGTAATAAGACCCCAAAATTTCTAGCCTAATCCAAAAACTGCAACAAGATCCCCAAGTTGCTCCAGGGTACTCTTGGCACAATGAAGAGTTATGTTATAAAGGTTGTATGTATTTAATAAAAAAATTGGCCCTTAAATCCATGCTTCTCTCTGAGTTTCATTCTTCACCTACATCGGGCCATTCAGGTTTTAACAAAACTTATGAATGGTTTAAATGTTCCTTTTTCTAGGATGGTATGAAACATGACATCCACACCTTTGTGGTCGAATGTGATACTTTTCAATGTAATAAGGAAAATAATTTCAAACCTCCTAGCACATTCCAACCTCTTCAAATTCCACCTACTATTTGGATGAATATTTCTATGGATTTCATTGTTGGCTTACCAAAATTAGGCAATAAGTCGGTCATCATGGTGGTAGTGGATTATCTTTCCAAATATGATAATTTATGTTCTCTTCAACACCCATTCACAACATCCACAAAGGCTCAAATTTTTATGGATAATATCTTCAAACTCCATGGAATGCCTTATTCTATTTTTTATCACCGTGATCTAAGTTTTACTAGAAATTTCTAGCAAGAATTATTCAGGCTTTACAGAACCCAATTGCATCTCAACACATCCTATCATGACCATATTGATGGACAAGACAAAGTGGTAAACAAGTGTTTGGAAACATATTTGAGGTGTTTCCTCTAATAGAAAACATCAATGGGTTCAGTGGTTACCCCTAGCTGAATGGTTGTACAACACCTCTTACCATACTTCCACTCGCATGAATCCCATTGAATAAGCAATCTACTGACAGAAGCCACCATCGGTCCTCCCATACATGTCAAGTTTCTCCAAGGTTCAGTAGGTTGACCACAATCTTACAATCCACGTGACCATTCTCTGTACTCTCAAAGAAATTTGGTCATGGATCAGAACATCATGAAGAAATAGGTATATCAGGGTCATTATGAATGTCAATTTTATGAAGGGGACTAGGTGTTTCTCCGTCTAGAACTGTGCAAGGAGACTTCACTCAAATCCCAGCATTGTTAGAAACTTTCCCCAAAATGTTATGGCCCATATACTATTATCAAACGAGTGGGGTTAGTGGCGTATCAGTTATCTTTTCCCAGTCACTCCAAGCTACAACCTATTTTTCATGTATCATGCATGAAGAAAGTGATTATTAATAAGTGCCACACCTAGAAACGTCTACCAAAGTTGGATGAATAAGGTTCCATTTGGTAGAAGCCACAAGAAATATTCAACCAACACGTGTGTCGCCTTCATCAACGCACCATCTAAGAAGTTTTAGTTCAATGGAAGTATAGTCCACCAGAAGATGCAACATGGGAGTTGGTTACCATTCTTCAACAATTTCCTCATCTTAATCCTTGAGGAAAAAACTCTTTTTCAAGGGGGAGGGAATGTTAGGGAACTAACCTCCCTAACCCCTCACGTATATAGAATAATATATTTTCCATGTAATAAAGGTTGACATTATTTAATAAGGCCTATTTAATAAATGTGAACAAGTCAATGTAAGAAGACCTAATAGAAGCTTCCACTTTTAGAAAGATTTTCCTCTAGAATGTTCTTTAGAAAATAGAATTAGTATAAATAAGAGTAGGAGAGATGAGAAAGATTTGTCTTGAGATTTATTTTAATATAGATATGCTCTGTTGGAGGTTTCCCCCTCGAAGAGGCAAGTGAATATTGCTTTCTTTGAATAAAGGTATTATTTTTGGTATTTCTCTTCTCAATATTTTGTTGTTCCATTGATATCTTTTGAATATTTTTGTTTTTTCATATTATATTACATATGGTACCTTACATTTTAACGACACTAGTTACGTGCTTTGAATTGCATGATTTCATTTCGTTAACAAAGATGCATTGTAACGCTAAAATTTATGGCACACAAAATCATCGGTGCCCTTTGTTAAACCGAAGGCACCTATGCATCAGTTTTACCATATCATCGACATGATGTCTAGATGTGTGTTGTATTACTAACACACTACGAATGAGGCCTTACTAACCTGTGTTGTATTACTAAATTTTAGTAATGCATACATTTAGTGTTTATGCACCAGTGTGCCACTCTTATTGTCTTACCACCATAGATTGTAGTGGTGCATCTAACAAGTCGCACAACTTTGAAAGATTATTAAAAATTCGATCGATGTCATTATTTTTACAGCATCAATGCATTTTCTGGATTGATGGGAACCACTAGGTTAAATTTCATTATGACAGATGAAGTGGTGCAATGTGTTACTATTAATGCACTAGTGCTATTGTGATAGTGGAGCACCAAAGTTTTTTTCTATGGTGCGTTGTAAAGGATATAGCACCAGGAACGACGTGTCCAATGAGACACCCCACTATGCCAAGTCACATAATATATGTCTCAGTGTGGTTCTTTAAACAACACCAGTGCGATTCGTTAAAATGGTTGCACTCTTGTACATTAAATTTTATAAATCGTTAAGTTAGCGGTGTGGTTAATTAAGTGAAATGCGATGGTGTTGGTCGAAGCCAATTATGGATCGGTTTTGGGGAATTCCAAAGGACGCACCACTTTGTTTTTATAATTTATTGTGGTTATCTTGCTTGGATGACATCGGTGCATACATATATATGAGATGCATGAGGGGCGGTTCTTACTGTGAAATTAACAAAGTATGCACCACTTCGAGGTGATCCAAAATGTTCAAGTGCATTGCGTGGAATTGGAAAAAAAAAATGAAAAAAAGGTTAAATTTCAAGCTAAATTCAAATTTTAATTGGATGAAAATGAAAATAGGAAGATAATAAACAATTTATCTGGCCTCTTATGTCCCAATGAGGCATGGTTTCAACATTGAAAGGAAATGAAAATTCGTGGTAATTTCCAAAATTTGGAAATGTGTGGAATCTAAAAATGGAGCTATCGAAGTCTGTGTAGAGCACCAGAAACATGGTCTCTTTGGAAGGAGGATAAGCACCAGTGCTTTCTTGCGAGTTTGGAAGCACATGATGCATTGTAACAATGAAAATCGATTTGGTAATATTTTTTTATTTACCCTACTGCAGTGTTCCTAATGACAAGGAGGTGCACCGGTGCACTTTATTCGATGTCTGTAATTTTTATTATAAAGTATGTCAGTTCTTTTGAACATTGATGCACTAGTGATTTATTTTTTAGGTACGCACTAGTTCATATTGACCTTAAATGCACATCGATAAAAAAAACCTCTACAAAAGACTTTGGTCTCCCTCCTCCACTATAAACGGAGAAGGGATAGGTTTGTGGGGATGATTCTATAAAAACCTCCACAACAAGGTGTTCTCCTTGTAGTGGGTTTTATTCTCAAACTTTATAAAATTTTAAAATGGTGAAGCTAAAGTAGTGAGCTAAATAATGGAATAAGGAAGGCGTTGGAAAAATAATCTGTAAGGGTTATAATATTATTGTATTATTCACTTGATACCGAATATGAAAAGACACAATTGAGTATGAACAGTCATCAAAAGTCCAAGATACCTCTTGGAATATTAATACAAAGGTCAAGATTATGTAGTTATAGATGTATCATATCAATGAGAAATGTAATCAACACTTATTTCCATTTGCGCATTCCAACAGTGGTATCAGATCTCGTTTAGTTTTCAAGGCCTGATAATTCCATGGTAGTGTTCCATGGGAGTCCATTAATGAGACAATGAATAAGAGTTGCAATGAAGAAGAACAAATAATCCTAGAAATGCATGCAATCCAAAGAGAGGACATCATTGAAGGGGAAATTCTCTGATTTTGGAGTGTTTGCTAATAAAATTTAGATTCCCCCTTAAATATTTATATGTTTTGAATGATTTTAGTTGCAATGGAAACTGAATATAAATACACACCAAATAATGTTTTTTTATTTCCAATATTCATCTCTATTTTAAAGATATTCATCCCATAAGAACCAAAATTTGTACAATCGTGGGATATGCAGCCATTAAAATGCAAATTGTGGCCACTATACAGAGCCAAATTAAGAATACAACATATCGTTGGAAAGGTATTTCAAAGATCTATCAAATTCCTCTCAATATTGATTAAAAAATTTAGTGTTTAAGGAGAAAATCGTTTTGATAAAATTCACCCAAGAATGAAAAATGACCACTGCAAGTGAAAAATGAATTTTTCTCATGATAGAAGATTTTGTTTTCAGAGATAACAATTGTGAATGGAATGCCCTGGTGATTACCCAAATGGGTATACTTTATTTTTTCAATTAACTTATTGAATAGTGAGATTTCTTTCAACAATCCATCCACAACGATATGTTGAGTATATGCAAGAAATGCCATGCAACTTCAAGGACTTTCTCATTCCAACGATATTCACCAGCCATGTATTCCATTCATTACTCATTGGAATAATTATTCTTAGTTTATTAGATGTCTTGAGCATTATTTTTATGGCTTTTCATATTACTTTGCACTCATGCTTGAGGTTTGACGATTTTTTCCCATCCTTTGAGAGTTAAGAAGTCTTTCAAGATTTTTTCATGGCTGCCCCATAAGCTAAATATTTTAAGGAATTTATCTTTCTATAAATTGCATTTCATCTCTCCATTTGAGCTTAAGTAAGATGATTGTAGATTTATTGAATTTTCATTTTCAACTCTCCCTTAAACTTGATGAAAATAAAATTTGTGGCTCTCTCTTTGAAACTTATTTCTAGCTCATGCCCAATCTTGAAGACTTTCATTTTCAAGAACAATTGTAACTAAAAATAGTTTTTATGCAAGTTGAATTAAATTGTAAATAGGTGCATTTTCGGTAGAATCTGACACCCTTCATTTGTTGAATTTAAATTGTAGAGTACTAGCGGGAAAAAACCCCCTATGACTACACCAGGGTTCAAAATGTAGGTAGATCGATTAGCTGTCTAAAAGTCAATTAATTCTCTAAACTAACCCAAACATACCAAAACTCACATGAACAAAGCAAGGAGAAGGATATTGGGTAAATATACCTCTAATCCCATGTCTGGTGATGACCTCCTTGCGCTTGGAAGTTTCGTTGACTACACACCTCTTCCCAGGGCTGACCTACATCCAAAGATTGAAAAACAAAAAACTACAAGCATGCTATTACATATATAAGTTAGGGTTATATATTAGAATGTCATACATAAATAAACAAAAATATTAAAGAAACCATCATTTGGGACATGAAAAGTAATTCTTTTATTAATAACACAATGGTTATACCTTTAAAATCAAAGTCAACTATCGCTCCACGAACCTGGTCTGGGCTCCTCTTCACCAAGCTCCAAGTGCACCTTTGTATAAGCTTCTCATCTCAACCTTTTCATCTCTTCTTGGGAAGTGAATGGATTAAATGGGGGAGAAGGAGCTAATGATGGAATGCTGAGGCAATTCTCACAAAAGGGTTGCAATATCTTGGGTAAGGAGGGGAAGTGAAATCAAACAGAGTTTCACCGTTCTTATGCTTAGATTTGGAATGAGACCCAAAAACCTCCTTTTATATGACAAAAGGATGGTTATTTAGTTGGGTGATGGGCTATAGTAGGTGGATTAGTTGGGAAACTACCCAATAGCCCGTAATCTCAACAAATTCCTTACAACTTTTTATTTTTTACAACTTTTGTAGGTATACACGGGCTGTAATGGTGCAACATGCATATGTACATGAGTTGTAGTGGTGCAGCAGTCGCATGTATGCGGTCAGTAATGGTGCAGGGCGCGTACATCTTCAAAAAATTGGTTTTTTTAAGAAGAGAAATTTAGCAGTGCTTTGGAAAAAAATGTAAGTAAGAGGGCCAAGGCCATGTATGCATGTGTGGATAAATTTATGGTTATAACATATGCCCCCTAATGTCGGAGGTCAAAATAACATCTTATGGTCGAAATACATTACAAAATCTTCACCCACGTATGAAGTTGAGTGAGCCTGGGACTAGAGTTCGGGAGGTGCCATCTACAAAATAAAAATTATCTCTCCAAGGAGGGCATAACCATGTTGGGGATGAAATAAATCATGGCTTCCAATAAAATACACTACAGATCCATGTCATATAACTTTATAAAGTGCAGCCGTAAGCAATACACAACGGATCTACATCTCAAAATAAAAGATATACAAGTATAGTATCCATCTTCAAGAATCCAATAACGCCCTATGGATGGAGATGAGGTCTTCATAGATCAAGAAACAACTTCAAGATCTTCAAAACTCGGGTAGGAGTACAATGTGAGTATATGAATTCACTACCCTGAGGTCTTTGACAGCTCGTCGGGAAAAGGCAAGAGGATCTTGATGATCAGGGAGAGAACTTTGTCGATTTTGAATCAGGACTTGATTGGACTTTTAGGATGGACAACTCATGAGATCAAGAGACAAACTGCAGAAAGGATGACTTAGGTTGTGTGAAACTTCCCTTGGACAAAATCACAAAAGATGATCAGACTCAGGCATCATGACATTGACATAAGTTCACGATGCAGGAGGCAACACAAACTCTCCATGTGTTTGGAAGAGTAACAAAATGGAGGAGGACACAACTCTATGTAGTGAGAAAAACTTCCTAAGATTATATTATATCCCAATGCTTGACAAACAAATGGAAGGATGTGCTTTGTCCAAGGGCGGCTCATTGTGTTGCCAAAAAAGAATACATATTTCCTGTCCCCTCTTTTTGGGTTTTTTTATTTTTTGTCTTTTTCAATTTTTTAAAGAGATTTAAAAAGAATAAAAGAATTCTATGTTACAAAGGAGGAATGAGTGTCACAAGAAAGCATACTAGTTCCAGGTGCAAGGAACACACTAATTCTCAAAGCAAGGAAACATGTACAGGAAAATGACACTCGGGGAAAATTCCTCCATGGGTCAAGGTGTCAAGTCGCAGAGGAAAAGTGCTACAAGGCTTGTGTATAAGGCATGCTTCAAAGGTTCAGTTGAGAGCAACATGGAGCCAGAATAAGGCCAAAGACGCAGAGATACAAATGTGATTAGCAAGTGTAATGTCCCCAAGGCCGAGCCCTGTTGTAAATCATGTCTATGAAGTTTAAAGCTTGCATTATGAATTGTAATTATGTTTTGTAGGCTAGGGAGCCAAGTTTATATAAGTTGGTGGGCTTATGTGTTATTAGACCAGGGAGCCTAAGTGTTGAAGGCCAGGAGCCTGATTTTTGTACATGTAATTATGCACAGTATTAATACAAAACATCTCTGCATGTGGACCGACCACGATGAATGAGTGATGGGGGACTAAGCATCCACAAAACCTGGGTAAGGGATTGGGGGTTGAGAGGTTGGAAGAGGGGCTAAGTTGAGGGGGCTTAAACCCTTGAGAATAATATTAAATTATTACTATTCCAAAGCTCTGTTAATGTGATGTTTTATCCTAAGTTCTTTGGAAGGACGATTGACTTCCAAATGGGAACGAAAGAGCTTCATGGGTGACAAGTGTCAACCCAAGCGCATGCAGTTAAAACTGTTGAGTTGAGCCATGATGGGGGTTCCTCCTCCATGCTACGGCTGACTGTCTGAACCAGGAATCCCATATGACCCCTGCAAGAATACCCTCACGCAACTCTGAAACCGAAAAGGCCTGTGTTGATTCCTGGAGGAGTCGATGCACCCTCTATTTGAACCGTCGAGTCTGTGTTCGAACTCTACGTGGATTGCTTGTCACACATCCCTGAAACCAGAGCCATGATTTTGTCCTATGTTTCCAGTTGAGAAAACCAAAGTGTTCCGTAATTGTTGAGCCTTTTTATGCTATTGCGCCTATCGGTCGTCATCCTTGGGTGTTTGAGTCTATGTTCCATTTGATTGAGGTGGTCGTGCAGTGCTTGACTGCATGTGGCTTGCTGGCCAACGTATATAACCTCTCTCTAAGAGAGGGAGGTGATTTTTGTTGAAGAGGCAGGTTTTACCAAGCCTGTGAGTGAATCTCTCCAGGTAAGAGAGTGCGGGGAGGAAGGAGAGAGCTCCTGGGAGGAACTCTGTAGTTTCCATAGAGCTCAGAGGTTTTCAGTCCAGTCTGTTGCTGAAGCCCAAGGCAAGGGAGGCTAGCAGCTGAAGGATTGTCTAGGTGACAGAGAAGGTGTATACTCCTGGGGTGGGACAGGCATGTGGGGAAGGAGATTCTGTGGGAAGTGGGAATAAGTGGTTCCTGAGAGAGAATCCTTCTTCTGTGATTGTGTGTCTTCCTATAAACCTTGCCTAGCCTAGGAATCTCTACCCGGTGGAGCTTAGTCCCAGCTCGGGGGTGACCTACTGCTGAGAGTGATGAGCAGCGTGGTCTAAGGCTGGGAGGTTCGTGGAAGGTCTACATGAAGTTGGTTGTGTGTGACAGTTTCAAAGATAAGTGTCACTATGTTTTGTAATTCTGTAATTAACTAAATTGCATACCTGTGATTCTTTCAATGTTATCACGTATTTTGTTGTGCATATGAATTATTGTTATTTCCATTAACTCTGAAATGCTAGCAGTAATTCTGTGTTTAACTGTAATTAAGCAATTGTACTTCATTAGAATGCATAATGTGTTACATAAGTGTTTGTCTGTGTAGTAGCGTTGGCCTGACCATGGGGTTGATGGCCGAGGGACATTACAGTATGGTATTAGAGCATAGTTTCAACGATGAGCCTGGATGGGCCAGATAAGTTGTCTTTGGACTGAGGTTTTGAGAAAAAATTGTGTCTGGAGAACGTGCACAAGGCTTAAAACCCTTTGGAGTTGCAAAGGAGTGTGGAAATCGCGATACGCGAAATCCTGAATTCGTCAGGTTCGTCCATCAGAAAGGACGCGTGGAGAGCGATCAACCTTTCACTGACTCATAACTTGAAATTGTCAAAGGGTGAGTTCGTGAGAATTCAAGAAACACGAATTCACGATTGGATCACAACCGTCGATCTAAGAGAGATCTGGACCGTTAATTGTCTAGGAAGGAATTGACATTTCAGGAATAGGGAGGACGAAGGTGGAAAATCCTTCGACCTCGTGACACACAAAATCTTGATATGCGAAATGCCGATGAGATCTGAGTCGTCGGATTGTGGGAAAACAGGACCGTTGGATCAAGTAGATGATAGACTATAATTTCATAATTTCGGCAAATGAGAGTCCGAGATGTGTGGATGCACGAACTCCTTATGCCCAAAACTCCAAAACAAAAAGTGAAAATAGTGGGGTCCCATGACATCACTGGGAGTGAGGTGGACCTTCTTAAGGACACCATGTGTCACTACCTTGGTGGGCGAAAACTATGCTGTGGGCTCGGAGGGTAAGGAAATCAAATGTTTTTGAAATTCGGGGATTGCAGTGATGAGAGACTTGGATTCGCTACATCGTGAACTCCCGATTATCGAAAACCTGAAACCCCGAAATCTCGAAACACCGAAAGGATCTGCGTCGTAGATCTGAGAGAGGTCTAACTGTTGGATTTCACTTAGAATGGACGTGGACATATGGGTGTGTACCACGTTCCAGTGGGTCAAAAAGAAAAGTGAGCATGGTGGGACCTGATGACGTCGTTGAAGGTGACGTGGACCCTCTTGAACATGCCACATGCCACCATGGTTGTGGTGACAACTGTGTTATGTGGGCCCAGAGGGTAAAATAAATCAGGATTTCAAAAGTCGAGAATTGGAGAGGGAAGCAAGTGCGAGAACCTCTAGGACCAAAACCCTGAAACTTGAAACCCTGAAGCCCCAAAAATCCCGAAACCCTGAAACCCTGAAAATCCTGAAATCCTGAAGCCTCAAAAATCCTAAAACCCCGAAGCCCCAAAAATCCCGAAGCCCCAAAATTCTGAAACCCAAAGTTTCATTTGGAGATCCTTGTGGCACATAGCAGTTTAGGGATTGATCATGAATAGTGGATGCATGAGTTGGAGACAAAGAAAACGGGGGTTGTCACCAGAAATTGTAGAGCCAAACAGAGCTCAAAAAATTTGTGGAATCGAAATGTTTTCTTAATTTGCGTTGGTTTATGAATGTTGTAGTTTTATTAAGGGTTTAAGGCCTGAAAAACTTCGGTTGACTACACGTTGTGTGTGCATATTTCAACGAGTGTCAGGATAGCTGCGGATCCACAAATGGAAGAGGTTCAGATTGCCTCCAATTCAGAGAACGAAAGAGAAGGAAAGGATGTCAACTTGGGAGTTGAAGGATCGAAATACAATGGGCACGTAAGAGAATTGGATAAGGAAGGGAATATGATGAAAATCATTGAAAGATTACAAAAAGAAGCCCAGGCTCGCCGAGACGATAGCCGAAAGCTCATGAGGGTCAGGGTTCAGTAGGGTGAATTCAACTTAAAGATGTTGAAGAGTCTGGAAAGAATAGAAAATAAATTGGAAAAGGAGAGCGACTCAAGCAAGACAGAGAGTCGCAGGAACCCTGAGAGGAAAAGAAGATCAAGGAGTGTCAGCAGACATCATCATCACTCCCCAAAGCATTGCAATAGGGAAGCACACAGTAGTTCAAGCCCATCTCCTACCAGAAATCACAAAAGATCTGGGATGGATGAATTGAAAAGGGAAATGAACAAGATCAAGCCTCCAACGTTTGATGGATAACATAAGAAGGAGGAAGATGCCGAAACTTGGTTACTGGGTATGAGGAAATACTTTCAACTATAGAATTATTCCTCTCATGCAGAGGGCGGGATTTCCATGTATCAACTGAAAGGAAAGGCATCCATGTGGTGGGATCAACTTGTGTAGGTGCAACACATCAGGGAAAGGGACATCACATGGAAAGAATTCAAGAGGTATTTCGAGAGGAAATACTTAACTAAAATATATTATGACAGAAAGATGAAAGAGTTCTTTGAACTCAAGATGGACAACAAGACCATTGATGAGTATGAAAGAAAGTTTTTGGAATTACTGAAGTATGTTCCATTCATCAAAGATGAGTCTGTCAAGATTCAGAGGTACCTGAGTGGATTACCACCTCCTATTTGGGATAAGATTCAATATGATGACCCAAAGACTATGGAAGAAATGATAAGAAGAGTGAAGTGATTATTTGAACAACAAAGAGAAAAGCCTACCTTTCGGAAGGCTTGGGATAACCAGAAAAAGTTCAAGAAAGAATAGAGGCAGAAGAGAAATAAACCACCCTTTTTCAGAAACAGTCCTCAAGTACAACCATCTCTTAGAGAGCCTAAAGAAGGTTGAAGTGAGTGGTCAAATGTCAAGGCCGCCACCTATGGAATTTTGGGGTTGTAAATAAAACCGTAGGTACAAAGATTTCCCCCACCGAAATGATAAAGTAAGAGTTCTCCACAATGTTCAGCAAGATGAAACAGTGGAGGACATGGGCAGTAGAATTCCAAGGATCTACACAGCCTTGGACAACAAGCAAGTTGAGTATTAGTCGCACATGATTGAAGTAGAAGGTATGATAAAAAAATAACCATTTACTATTTTAGTTGATTCAGGGGCTAGCCATAGTTATATAGACCCTAGAGTGGTAAAAAGTTTTCATTTGATAAGAAGCAAACATGAAAAGTCTTGGTTAGTGCAACTAGCTACAGGAACCAAGAGGAAAGTCATGGAGTTAGTCAAGTCTTGTCCTGTAGACATGAATGGACTGAGCACGAAGGCTGATTTGAACATTCTGTCATTAGGC
>SNQJ01S0022937.1:141931-167884 GCA_010110895.2 Picea sitchensis | reverse complement strand
TCTCCCGATTTGGGTTTCCACGTAAAACAATGGTGTACTGTGCATGTGTGTGATTGTTTATTTATTACTGCTCATTATTGGATAATAATTCTACATTGATATAACATTTGAAGAAAAAGGATTATAACTACGTTATTACTGATTCACCCCCCCTCTCAGTAATCCAACAATACGAACATGATTTCGAATCTAGAATTCATCGCGTGATGCTCTAGATTCGTGCCATTTAAACGACTATGTTTCTTCTAAGCGAACTCCGAATTCATCCCCAGTGGTGCTCCAATTTGCTTCATGTGTTTTTATCTCGCCACACACAATGATTTTTAACTGAAAGACTATTGCCTACTTAGCCTTTATCCTCTCAAGTTCAGTCACTAAGTCATTTTTTTCTATCGTTTTGTTAAATTGACTCCATAGCCAAAGTTATTTCTTTCTTTCACCAATAGAACCAGAAATATTGTCTAAAAGTGTTAAATCTAGCTGTCAATTTAAAGCCATACCCTGTACAGAGACAAAGTCTCAGAGAGTGCCCTCTCTAGGTTGGAAAGGCTAGTTTTCGGCCTCAAAGGTTGTTTGTAGGTTTCCTCTGTCATTCATTTTCTCAACCGAAAAAAGTTTACAGAGCACTAACATTCTGGCGCCGTTGCCATCGACGATTGCTATTATTTTCCTCGAGAATAACTATATTTTTTTACTTCTAAGATCTGAGAGAAACAAGCACTTAGGCACTTATTAGCTATATTTCTGCTCCGGTGACTCCACCCATCAAAAAATTAGTTGAAGGTGATTCCACTGGTAGAAGAATCTAGAGCTAAATTTTTCATGGCGACTCTAATCAAGCTTCAAATGTGATTCAAAGAATCCATTGGAGAATGAGACCTATTGATAGATATATGGAAGAGAAGTATGTAAAAATCATGTACATGAGCTTAAGTTTAGTTCAAGAAGTACTTTTCTATTTTATCAATATCTTCTTGTCCTTTCCTAAGTTTTCCAAAAGAATATTTTTTCACTTACCGCATTTAAATAAATCCCAGAGATCTACCCTTGTATATCCTTCATTGAAAACTGTAGGTATACCTCCTTCTTTTATAACCGATATTCACCAAGCTCCTCCCTCTGAACCATATGATGTTCATGATCATTCTTGTGAGCTTAATGAAACCAAAGTTGAGATTGTACCTTCTATTCTTAATCCCACACCCTCCAAGATTTAGGAAAGATACAGTCCTCTTAAATTTCCTTCCATCCTTCATGACTTTCCTCTGAAAAATTATAAGTACGTTTCTAGGTTTGATGGAGAGCTTGATGGACATTCAACCCAAAAACATATTCAAGTATTTGAGAATTTTATAGGCCTTTTTTGAGATTAAACATGATGATATGTCTATGATGGCCTTTTGTCAATCCTTACAAAGAGATGCCAAATAATGGTTCAAACAATTTCAGCCTCAATCGATTAGCTCGTGGGATGAATTGAGGGAAGCTTTCCATAGATTTTGGGGTGAGAGAAAGTCATGGAATCTACTCCTTTCAAATTTTTATGCCATGAGAAGAATGAAATATGAAACCATCTCAAATTTCAGTAGGAGGTTTGCTAGTCTTTATTATAAACTGCCTAAAGAAGTCCAACCTCCTAAATTTGCTGCCATGCTCCATTATGTAACAACCTTTCAATCAGACTTATCTTTTCTTCTAATGGAGATGAAGTCTATGTCTTTGCAACAGATGTTCAATAATGCTCAGGAAGTGGAAGACAATCTTCAAGCACGTCAGAGGCCGCAAAATCAAAATTTAAAGAGTCTTGCAAATACAGAGAACGATGGTGTAGCAAAAGAACATGAGATTGTGCATAAACAAGACGCTGATTTACATCCCGATCGTTGTCATCATGAGAAAGAAATTGAATTTTTTATGTGTGCACTTGTAGACAACCATAAATGTGAATTTGCAGATTAGCTTGCAAAAGAACAAGCCACTGCCTCAATTTTCCTGTTTGATGACATTACATAGATTTTTGGCAAACCCAGGTATGATGAGTACAATTATGACTATGAGGTTGACTTTTCACAACAAGCAGTTGCACTTTCCAAATCTGAAAATGATTGTTTTCAACAATCCAAAGAAATTGACAAATGTGCATATGACAACAGTGAAGAAAATGAAGAAAGTTTTGAATTAGGTGAAAGAACTTTGCCATTGTGTTTTTCTTATTTCAAATTGCTGAAGAAAAATGTTTATATTGTTTCAAATCAGAAATCCTCCAGGCATGATGTTGAATATGAAGAAAGCAGTGGACTTGCCAATGAAAATTATCTTCCATTATGTTTTTCTTCCTTTGAATTGCTGAAATTAAATCATGAGATAACAGAGGAAGTAGGGAAGTCTGACTGCATTCACAGTGACACTATTTTACATGATAAAATTGTTATCAGTGAGGAGGACCAACAACCTTCTCATACATTTAATGACCCTGTTGCTGATTACATGGAAGGTTATTTTAGTTCAGATTTGCAGCCTGTGATCAACTACCAACTTGGAAATAAATATGATGGTCGATCAACATCAATGTTAGATATGGATTGCTTACCACCAGGGGTTTCATTTCAGCCAACACTGTCTTATGATTTAGAATATTGTTATTTCCAGCAGTCTCAACATATTTTTCAGCCTCTTTGTGGCAATCAACAGGTTGAATTACTTGAAAACAAGGATGTAGTGGAAGGGGTGAAACATGATTGTTGTTTTATGCATGTTTTTGATGATCCATTTGCAGTTTTGTTGGAGGGGGTAAACAATCCCAATGTTTTTAATTTTTTTATATTTGAATTTGTAGATAAATTTTTGAATGANAAGGATGTAGTGGAAGGGGTGAAACATGATTGTTGTTTTATGCATGTTTTTGATGATCCATTTGCAGTTTTGTTGGAGGGGGTAAACAATCCCAATGTTTTTAATTTTTTTATATTTGAATTTGTAGATAAATTTTTGAATGAGTTATCAGTAAACAGGCTTTGGAGCAAGCATGTGAAAAGAAAGCAAACAATGGATAAAGTTCTTGCATGGTTTCATTGGAATTTTGATTTCACTTGATCGACAATTTTTTCAACAGTTAGGGTAGGTAGGTTTGAATAATCTTAGCATGGAGAGCATTTATTTCATAAGTTTTCAATTTGTATTTTTAGTTTGGGTTTAATTCAGTTGCAGAATAAGTTGGTGTAGAAACAAATTACAGGTTGGAGATCACAATATATGGATTGAGAACAACCCAATGGAGAAGGCATCTGGTCTACTGTTCTTTGCTACCTCACAGGGAGGATAACATCCCCATTGGAGCCAGCTGTTAGCACCATGATTTCCATAGCTAAGGTTAGAGGTTTGTCAGCAGTTTGCAAAGTCATGCCTGTTAGCACCAATATTGTTTTTATTCCTGGAATCACCTAACATCTCCAAGGGTCGGTTTCAAAAGGAAGTTTTATCATTTATTATTTTCATTTCCATTTGAAACTGCATGCTGCAAAATTTGTTGCGTGCTACCCAGAGGATTTCACTGCGCAGAGGATGCTGTCGCGTAGAGGATTTGTCACACATGGGATGATGTCACGCGGAGGATGTTGTTGCATAGAGGATGTTGTTGCACAGAGGATGTTGTCACGTAGAGGATGATATCATGTAGAGGATGTTGTCGTGCAAAGGATGTTGTCGCGCATGGGAGTTTTTCACGCAGAGGATGTTGTCACGTAGAGGATGTTGTCACGTAGAGGATGTTTTCGCACATAATATGTTGTTGTGTAGAGGATGTTGTTGCGTATAAGATGTTGTCGCGCAGAGGATGTTGTCGCACAGAGGATGTTATTGCGCAAAGGATGCTGTCATGCAAAATATGTTGTCGCGCAGAGGATGCTGTTGCACAGAGGATGTTGTCGTGCATAAGATGCCCTCATGTTGAGGATGTCATCACGTATAATATGCCATCGCACAAAGGATTTTCCTACGCATAAGATACAGGTCACACTGCGTAAATGAATGGTTTAGTGGTAAACTTCAAGATTCGTTTCTGACCAACTGGAAAGGAATTTCGAAAATCCTGAAGAGGTTTTTGTCTAGGACAAACCAAATAACACAAAAATCTCTTAGATTTTCAAAAGGTGTCACAGATTGGGAGATTCAAACAAATCTTTGAGCCCTATTTTTCATCTTTCATGATTCCCTTTTTGAGACATGTTTTTGTGACACGTATTCCTACCAGTTGGAGATGAATTTCATGAAACCCAGAGAGGTTTTTCTTTAGAACAAGATCACATACAAAAAAATTCTCAGTTTTGAAAAGTAGTTTTTTATTAGTGAGATATGATTTCATCTTTAACGCTTATTTTCCTAGTTGCTACGCAATCCACTTTTTTTTTTTGGTAGGTTACTGTTGCATAAAAGACTTGCTGTGCAGGGGTGACAGAGTGTCCATAAGTGAAGATGATGAATTATCACAACCATATGGTCGAATTATGATCATTATCAATGATTTTAAAGAATATTTCGGTTACGATTATGATTTGGCAAAGTCGAGTTTTCTATTTTTAGTAAATCCATTGAAGTTATTGTTCACTTTCAAAGAAACTAGATCCATGATTCTAGGAGGTGGTATTTCAACCCTAATAGCCAAATGTGGCATTAGTTTTCTATATAAGGGGGTCATTTTTATGTAAATGGGGTTGGTTGGAAAAACAATGTAGACAATGACTATTGAATGTAGCTTTTGAATTTGATTGAAACTTAATGCAAAGGTACTAGAGATTTGACGAAAATATTCTAATGGTAGCAGTTTGATGTATTGTATTATATCTTTGCATATGTGATTTCTTGTGTTCTTTATATTCATATCTATATTTTGTCTAAATCKGAACATGATTTTGAATCTAGAATTCACCGCACGGTGCTCTAGATTCGCGCCATTTAGACGACTGTGTTTCTTCTAAGCGAACTCTGAATTCATCCCCAGCGGTGCTCCGAGTTGCTTCATGTGTTTTTCTCTCACTACACACAATAATTTTTAACTGAAAGACTATTTCCTACTTAGCCTTTATCCTCTCAAGTTCAGTCACTAAGTCATTTGTTTCTATCGTTTTCTTAAATTGACTCCATAGCACAAGGTATTTCTTTCTTTCACCAATAGAACCAKAAATATTGTATAAAAGTATTAAATATAGCTGTCAGTTTAAAGCCATACCCTGTACAGAGACGAAGTCTCTGAGAGAGCCCTCTCCAGGTCGGAAAGGCTAGTTTCCGGCCTCAAAGTTGGTTTGTAGGTTTCCTTTGTCATTCATTTTCTCAACCGAATGAAGTTTACATAGCGCTAACACACTCACTCACTCATTGTTCATTGTTCATTTTACACACCTTTCATTATTTTCTCTATATCCACTCATTATTTCTCCCACTTGTCTTTTCTCATTCATGTTTTGGCTTGGGAAAGGAAAACAAATTATTGGAGAAGAGGCATGTTTTGATGGATGTAAATACTACTGGTGTATTCCAACCATGAATTAGTGCCTGCATGTCTGATATGCTTTAGATTATGTTTAGTTTTGATCATAGTTGCGAATCCTGAGAGTCCCAACATGGGGATTCTTGACTAGATGCATTGGATCCCTGGAAGGAGATGGACAGCCTGAGGGACTATGTGGCAGAGAAGGGGGTCCATTCTCTTGGTTTGTGGAGGCTGGGTAGAAGAGAGATGGTGTGCTTGGATTTTCATGGGTGCTGAAAATCCTATGAGAGATTGGGTGCTAACTGGTTTGGGAAGCCGAGTGACACTCTGGAACCATCCTTGTGGATTCATAGCCTTGGCTCAGGGGTGACATTTCTATTGAGCCTTGGAATAATAATGTCCATGATTGGGTGGAATGTCCTTGGTATGCATCCAATTGGTGATTCGTTTCATTAAAGATAAGTTCTCTATGTTATGGTTTCATTTACCTGTGTATTTACTTTGTTGTGTATTTATTTATCTATGAAATCCATATCTATATTATGCATGCTTGATGGTTATTGTTGTGCATGACATATGTCTCATTTCTTTATGTTGTGTCATGAATATTTAACTCTTCATGTGATTATTTCATGCATCTTTATTCATTAAAAATTTGATCAGAACTTGAGATAAGTCTAGAAGTGGGCTTGAAGTAGCGTAGCCCGGCTTGTGGGTGGTTGGGTACATTACACATTAGTATCATATCTTTAGGTTGAAACACTGGACTAGTATGGGTTGAAACTGTTGGACATGGTATTATGTTTAAGAATGAATATGTCATTGAAATATTAAATCTCATGAGAGATAGAATTGCAGAGATCGTGCAAAAGCTAGAGCATCGTGCAGACATAGATCCTTTATAAAGGATTGTAGAATCACGACCATTCCCTTTTGAATTTGGGAGCGATCACCACCATGTAATCAAGTGTTAAAGTTTAAGAAATTATTATAGTTCTTTGCATTTCAATGAATAACAACATCATAAGATAATATCATTGAGAAATACACAATCACAAGAGACACATCATTTATCCCGGGAAACCCTCATGGGGAAGAAACCCAACAAAACTTCCTTATTATAGATAACCAATACAATGCAAAGAGATAACTCAAACAAATACAAAAATTCCTCTCCTAAAGATGCACCTCTCTCTCTCTCTCTCTTCTCCAGCGACAGCTTTGAAAATTGTCTCTCAAATGAACAAGTGAGTGTGTGTCTAAGTGAGGCGCTAGCCTCCTTATTTATACAAGACTGACATGCGTGAGTGTGTGTCTAAGCGAGCTTAGCCTCCTTATTTATACAAGACCATATGCATGGGAGTGTCCTTCACCAAGAGGGGCCAACTTATTCTCCTAGGTGGTTATAACCACCCTTATTATATTCCAGGGCCTCTTAAATATATTATGGAGTCGACTTCTTCTTTTGGCTATTACATACTATATTATGACCAATTCGCAAAAGGGGATTTCTTATTTTACAATAGATGACATGATCAATACACAATGGGATTGATCCCACGAATAATATATCAAATAATAATAAGAATACACTTTGCGCTTACATTATTTCAACACTCTAACAAGAAGGGTATTCTACAATAGCATCTAATGAGAGGCCTTTATCATCAACAACACATCATCAATATCATATTGGAACACCGACCGGCGTATCTATAAATCATAGGAAGTTTTCATCGAAAAACACGCCACTTTCAAAGGAATGCAATCATCATATATATCAATATGGATTAGTATAAACTAATACATCATCATCACAACACGGTGTATCGCTCATCATCAATATCGGACTGCTTTACATCACAACCGTAAGGTCGGAAGTATAGTAATCATCTTTCACAACAATCACCGAAGAAAGGTACCGCCTTGCTTTACGCCACAACAATCAAGTCGGAAGCAAGATACTAGACCTGCTTTACGTCACAACCGCCAAGCCGTAAGCATAGTACTAGTCTCATCTCATCGCCTTGCTTTACATCACAGCTATCAAGATGGAAGAACAATACTATTCTCATCCAATTGTCTTGTTTTACGTCACAGTTGTCAAGACATAAGCATAGTACTAGTATCATCTATCTTATTTCTTTTACATCACAACCATCGTTAAAGCAAAAGATACTAGACCTGCTTTTATGTCAGCTAATGCTTCAGAAAAGCACAAGCATTAGTATCATCATATCATTTTTCTTTACATCACAACCATGAGGTTGGAAGAAAGATACTAGAATGCATTTCTTTACATCACAATTGTCAATCCAGAAGCACACACAATACTAGTCTCATCACATCTTCTTTTTTTACGTCATAACCATCGTTGAAGCAAGATAGATCGATTTACGCCACAAAATGCCAAGACGGAAGTATAGTACTAGTCTCATCACATCTTCTGTCTTTACTGCCACACAATGAAGTCGGAAGCAAGAGATGTCTCATCACAACAACTAATCCCCATTTCAAGGAAGGTCCACTATTCCAATCTTATCTCGAAATTGCTCTAAATTTACACGAGATAGAGAGGCTTGGTCAACACATCAACAACCGCTTCATCCGTATAACGTACTGGAGCTTTATGGTTTCTCTTTGCACCATGTCATGGATGTAATGATATCAGATCTCTATGTGTTTCACCTATCATGGAATACATGATTCTCTCGCCATTTTTATGTATCGATGGTTGTCACATAGGATTGTGGTTGCTTCAATCTCTAGGTCAAATAGGCCGGCCAACAACTTTCGAAGCTATATGGCTTCACAACTTGTGGAACATGTAGCAATGTATTCTGGTTCCGTTGTGCCGAGAGAAATGCTAGATTTCTTCCTACTTTTCCATGAGATCATACTCGATCCCAAACTAAAACAACACCTCGAAGTACTCTTACGATCTGTGAACACTTTTGCTCCATCTGAATCGGGCAGTCTTAATTTAATGTGGAATCATGATCTCCATCATAACCGAAACTTCATAATCTAATGTACCCTTAAGGTACCCTACCTACGTTTTGCATCCACTAGGTGAACATGTTTGGATTCTACCCGAACTAATGATCCAAGGTGTTCACGGAAAAACAAATATCCAGTCCGTTGTTCGTCACGTACATCAACAATCCAATAATCGGCCTATACAATGTGACATCAATTAATACGGACGAAGTGTCGACCAACAACTCAGCTTCACTTCCATGGGTGTATTCATGGATTCTTACACTCTAACACATGTCTAATCTCTTCAGGATTTTGACCGCATACTTCCCTTTGGTTATGAAGATCCCTCTATGGACTCTTACCATAAATTTCAAGACCTAAGAAATAATGCATTAGGCTGCATTTCATCTCACCAGGCAAGTCTCTTCTCACATTCGCTGACGAAGCTTCCGCTAAGAATAAGTCATCCACATATTGCAATAATATCATTGGCTCATCATTCATAACTTTGAAGTAGAGGTTAATCTTTGCTTTACTCTTTGGTAAAGCCTAAGCTCGTCAAAACACTGTCTATACCGCCATCACTAAGTTTCCTAGGAGGGTTGCATCAATCCCAGTATAAGGATTTCTTCAATTTGCGTACATGAGACTTCTTGTCTTTTCAACTTCAAACCTTTGAGGTTTCTCTATATACACACTTTCTCTTCCTGATGTCACTATTGAGAAGGATGTCTTTACATCCATATGATGTAACTCCAATTTCATCTTTAAATGCAAGTGGGCTGTGATGGTTTTGATTGAAGTGTATCCGGCTACAAGAGCAAATGTCTCTCTCAGTCAATGCCTTCCTTTGGGAAAATCCACGAGCTACAAAAATCTTCTTTCTTTATACGTATCAATACTTCCATAAGCAACATGTTTTATTTTGAAGAGTTTGAAGATACCATGTCCTTCTCGGTTTGGGAACTATTTCCCAAAAATCATTATTTATAATGGAATGGCATTCTTTTGTCATGGCATATGCCCATACTTTCTTTTGAATGGCTTCTTCAAAACATGTAGGCTCCTCCTCTAGGAGATCACCCATCAAATTTATAACTTGAGAATGGTTTTGGTCTTTTCACTTATCTCGTGGTTCCTTCGAACACCACATACTTCCATCTTGAATAAGATCTCTAGCCCAAGCTAACTTTCTTTTATGGAGATCAATATCCGAGGAGGTTCTTTAACTTCTATTATATCATGGTCTCTAGAATTTCCTCATCGTGGAAGTTACTACCTCACTGGTGCTCAAGTAGCCTGGGAACCTCCTCACCGACTTCGCAGTTTGGGATTACGGGAATTTCTCTTCTTCATATACTTCTTCAATGGCATATTGATTTCGAAGGCTAGATCAAAGGTCACATCCCCGGGCCGGATCTCAATGTGTTGTTGACTTGGTATATAGATTTTTTAAGGCCTTGGAGACCTCACAAGATCCCACAATTCTCTTTCCGAAATTTAGCTTGTTTTCTCTCTCTTCGCACGTGTATAAAATCGGCAGCCAAATATTTTGAGATGGATTACCCTTCTTTTCCGGTGAACATCTCTTCTTCATGGGCGAACCCAAGTGCACTATGCGGGACAATTGTTCTCAAGCATTACACAATCTCCATCGCTGTTTCCTACCACGTTTACATAGGAATATCTTGATCATGGATCATAGTCTTCACAATTCCATTATTGTTCGTTTTTCCTTTCAAATACACCATTTTGTTGAGGATAACGTATAGTTGTGAGTTCCCTCTTTATCCCAACATCTTTGTAGAAGTCCATGAACTCTTTTGCAGGATGTATTCTCCTCCATTATCCTAATCTAGTATCTTTGATCTTCTTCGTAAGATTCTATCAAGGTTTTGAATTCCCTAAATTTCTGAACACCACATCTTCTTTATATTTCAAGAGATACAACTAATTCTTATGAGTAGAATAATCATCAATAAATGATACATAATATACATACCCACTAATGGAGGATCATGGAATTGGGCCACACACATATCAATGAATGAGTTATAGGACCTTCTTCTTGTCGCCTCTCGAAAAGGGTTCTTGATGTTCTTCCCTTGTGCACATCCATTTCATATGCCTTCATGGTCAACCTTTGACCGACATTTGTATATGTATGGTAGCACCTCGTAGTTACCGTGAGCTAGTCTTTCATGCCAAAGTTCACATGGATTCTCAATGGCATGGGTCATGGTGCATCTTGAGTGACCCTTTAGCTTTATACAAGTTTTCACCTTCTTTTCCAATGATGAATTCTTCTTTTAAGGTTTCTCCTCTAGTTCAATAAGAAATTTCCATATATAAGCGCAACTCAATCCTTCTTCAAAAGTTGATATGGAGAGTGGTAGGTTCTTTGTCAACCTAGTACATATAGTACATCATTCATCTTCATTGCATTTCCTTAATTAAGATTGTAGTTTGATTCTCCCACTCAATTCTGATGGGATATTGATAATCATATCCAAGTGTCACTTTCTGAAAACTTATTTTCTGAAATGTAAGAGAGAAAATCCCTTTGTCCGGCCAAGGTGCTTGGAGGCACCACCATCAATGAGACAAGTGTCCCCTGGTGTTACCCCATCCCGAGGCCTAGATTAAGCATTACGTTCTTTAATTTTTCTCTCAACATATTTGGTGGCTTCATCTTCAACCATGGGTATATTCTTTTGTTTCCTCTCTTGTATTCTCTCGCCTATCGGACACAATTTCTCGCACGTGTCCCATCTTGTCACAATGGTAGAATTAGCCAAATCACTTTCCTTTCGTTGTCCTTTCTTATGAAATTTCCTTGGATGAGATTCTTTATGATTGAATTTGTTTTGGAGTTGAGACTCTTTATAAGTCTCTTTATAGAAGTATGACTTCTTCCTCTTCCCCCTTGGTGTGAGTAGCTAGGGTGTTACCGGAATTTCGTCACCCCATGGCGACAAGAACTCCGCAGACCGCCGTAAACAACAATGAAGTCATTCATGGCAATTCGAATTAATTCACGCATTCCGTGGTGGTGGGTCAAAAACTATACACAGCAACCAAAAATTGAAGGGCGTCATGGTGTACAAGACATGCGCGCAGACAAGAATCGCATCGTGGCAAGATACGCCGCACGACGCGCGACCGCCAACGACAAAACCCACGCGACCAAGCAAAATGGCGATTTATTGAATTACCGCCTCTCAACCATCTTGCTAATGACCAGTTCCCATTTTGATTTGACTCCCAAATCCGAGATGAATTTGCAGGGTAGGTGGGTTAATGACCCAATGAAGCCCTAAAGAGCTCCCTTTTCACACTTTGAAGAGGTTACATAATCACCCCTGATTCCGCTATAAAAAGTCAAAAGAAGGAACATTGTTCCGTATTGCTTTTTATGTCGCTAAGATTGTCATATGGGCTCATTCTTTGGACGAAAACACATTACAACATTTACGTGTAGCCATTCGGCCTCTCCACGAGTGGATGTGTCGGAGTTCTCAATTATTAGCTGGTCTCATTTCTTCACATTGTAAGGAAAACAATTTTGTGAGGGCCTCAAGAACCGTCCTTTGGAGGAAGAAGGAACCAAAGTTCCCTTCCTTCATCGTGCTCCGATTTCATCAATAGACCAGCTCAAAACCATCGGTGATATCGGTGTCTTTTTTATGTTTATTGTTTCTTCGTCCATATGTTCACAGTTTGTTGTTTTAATTTAATTCTTCTTTGTAGTTTTGTTTTGTTTCCTCTAACCCTTCCTCTTCCACAACCTGCCATGCTCGGCAAGACCCAACACACAAGCACCCTCATTTTCTCACCGGTGACTTAATTGGGTTTGAACACTGTGGTTTGATCATCATATCTGCTAGTAACGCCACGTTAGCTACTCTTGCCTCTTTTGAATGTATTCTTCCCATAGACCATCAAACTTAGTTTCTATAAACGAAGTAATAAATCATTTGATGAATATCCCAAGGTCTTGTGAGACCATTTAGCTATCATTAAAAGTTATTCTTCATCTATCTATAGTATCTCCCATTGTTTCTAGTTGTTCTTTGAATTGGGGATATAGAGAAATATTCTTGGATTGATTCTCCCTTTTTCATTCTTGTATTCTTGATCTAATTTCTAAGATTCATCTTCTGGTTATGTTATTTCCTTCATATAGTCTATTTAGGGCATCAAACATTTATTTCAGAGTCTCTTTGATGACACATAAGGAATGGGTGGTCTTTGACTGAATCTACAATGATTCTTTTGCCCTGATTGTGTCCTTGGTGTTTTGATTTTTCCGCAAAGATCGACCTGCTTCGATACTTCTTTTTCTTTGACAAATATTGCTAGGTAATTGTCTTCAAGAATGAGACCAATTCTATACCACGAATCTAGTAAGTTTTCCACACCTTCTAGCTTGTCAACAAGATTAACGCTTGCATACATCTCTACTTGAAGTCGGGAAAATGCTCAAAATGAAAGTGTTCAGAATCGTTCGAACTTACCGAGGAGCGCTTACAAGGCGCAGTAGCTTGCGTGCTTGGATATGAGAAAATCCAACTTTTACTTCTCCAAACTTGATCTACGGATCATGGACCGGTGTTTCGGGTTTTCTCGGGTACTCCTCACTTCCGGTACTGTACTTTGTGAACAAGGGTTTCACTTTCTAGAGATCTTCCACCTAAAAGGTGCACCGAAGGTGCCAAATGACCTTGAGGGAGGGCACACTTTCTTAGATGGTTTTGAGGCTGAAATACTTCATCAACAAAATACCTAATTTGCATGTACAACAACAATGACATTTTTCACTTTTCTTGTGAAAGATGCTCTTCAGCTTTGGACTGACCATGTTAATGTTTAAGCCATTATATTTTTGAATTTCAATGAATAACAACAAATATAAGATAAGATCAATGAGAAATACACAATCACAGACACTCATTTATCCTGGAAACCCCTCATGGGGAAGAAACCTAGCAAATTCTTATTACAGGATAGCCAATAATGCCAAGAGATAACCTAAAACAAATACAGAAAGTGCTCTCCCAAAGATGTGCCTCTATCTCTCTCTCCAATTGCATCTTCAAAACTTGTCCCTCAAATGAACAAGTGAGTGTGTGGCTGACACACATGGGTATACCTGTGGTTCAACTCCAAGAGTGCACCAACAAGCTCTAGTTACTGGCCCTTTCAGCATCACCGAAAGAGATGCAAATTAAGTATCTATGCGAGGGGGTTTCACCTAATAAATATGTATACAACCGTAGGAATATCAAGTGGTTCTTGTATTACACAATCAACATAACATGCATCTACCATTCACTAGATAGATTTATCCTTCAAAGTTATAGATATGGTCTAATACAATAGTACGTAGAGTAACAATATAACAACAACATAGATCAAAGCATCAATCACACACAATCTACGTATACTCAACCATAGTACTACTCTCAACCTAGGTCATCTCCCAATCTCTATTTATACATTACAATTTCCTCACCGACAACCTTAGGTCAAACCTAGGTGTCAAAACCCTAATTACCAAAACCCTCTGTGTCTACAACCCCTAGGTCAATCTCTGACCCATTCTTTTCCGGTCACTAACCTATCTTTCCTCCTTCTCCATCTCATGTGGGTACCCAAGGCATCCATAATGTCAGATTTTCTCCACTTCCCTGGTCATCCTATCTATTCCTTGTTGATTTTTTCATCCTCGATCTCCTCATCCCGTGGCTTTCTTTTCCGCACTTCACTTCATCTTCTCTCCCTCAAGTAGTTTTTATGTTCACTTCACCTGATAGCCACTGTGGTTCCACAAAGCTCGCTTTTACCTTTTCTTCCTTGTTCCTATAACCCTCAAGTGGATCATGTTGTCATTGATTACCGGTTTGATTTCACGATGTCAATGATTGATGTCAAGGACTGACCGATGTCAAAAAGATTGATTGATTGATGATTGATGTAATATAATAAGGTATTGTCTGATGAGAATGCATAGATGTAGATGGACCAATGAGTTGTCATTGATACGATGAAGATGGATCGATGTGGTTTCATTGGTATATGATGCATTGTTGGAAAAAACATAGATGACTCATTATTGTCTAATCATAATTGGATAAGTATAAAATGATGAACTCCAAAGTGGTCCCCTTATGGTGAAAGAAGAGACTCAATGGAAGACGCTTTAAGCATTATCCTAGAAGAAGAATGGTTGGAGAACCCATCTTCATTATTGTTTTATCATGGTTGATAATGTGCAAAAAACGATGAACTCCAAAGTGGTCCCCTATATGAAAGCCCTCAATGCAAAGACTTTATGGATTGAGTTATCCTAGAAGAAATTGGAGGACCCATGCTTGTATGTGGAATAACGAGATGAAGATCAAGGAATTGTTGGTGAAACTATTCCTATATGGATAGTGCTTGTCATGTCATTTTGTGGTATAGAATGTCACATAACTCCTCATGGTTTGAGAAAGTTATGGCTCGATGAAGGGCCCTCATATGAAGGCTTGAAGCTCCCGAGGTTAAAGAAGTCAAAGTGACTTAAAAGAAGAAATCATTATTTAAATGATAAAGTAAAGTGACAAGTCAAGGTGGATTATTTAAATAATAAAGAGAAGTGACAAAATCAAGAAATGATAAAGTAAGGGGACAAAATCAAGAATATTTATGGAAAGGGTTAACCCTAAAATAAGGGAAAATAGGTTAAGTGACCTAGAAATGGTTAATATTATTTAAAATGATAAATTAAAGTGACTTAATTCAAGGTGGATTATTTAAATAATCAAGAGAAGTGAAAATCAAGAAATGATAAAGTAAGGTGGACAAAACAAGAAGGAATATTTAAATGATAAAGTATTGGAGAACTCTCTCATTTATGGAAAGTGGTTAACCCTAAAATAAGGAAAATAGGTTAAGGGACCTAGAAATGGGTTAAGTGACCTAAAATGGGTTATGACCTTAGAGGATGAAAGTATAAATAAGATATCAATGGTCTCTTGTAGATCATCCTTTTAGGATCATCGGAGAGATTCTTGTGAGAATATCTTTGGAGTATTGATGGAGAGCTTCGTGAGAGATTCTTTGAGCATTTTTGGTGTGGAACACTTGAGAATATTGAATATATATAGGTGAATGTGAGGTAACCAAGGATATATAAGCTGAAATTATGAGGAAAATGAAGAAAAATAAGGCAAAAATGCAAGAAAGGATAAATTTTGATGGTGCTTAAGGTATGCTATTTACATGTCATCCCACCATTTTCGGGCTTATAACTTTTTTCTATAATGATTCAGATATTGAAATTTCTATGCGAGTGAGAAACATATCCAAGTATATGTGGTTAAAAAGTTATCTATTATCTTGTGGGTCGTTTTATTTTGGGAGCTACACTCCGTGGAAAATAGGGTTTGTGACCAGTCCTGAAACTAGTCAAAAACAAGTGTTTTGGGTTAAAACGTCATAACTTCTTCATAATAGATCCAAATTCCGTGAGAACAATTGTGTTGGTTATATTATAGTATTTAGTATTATTTGGAATAGGTTCACATCGATTCAACAAATATTCCATGCGGGGCACACTCTACAAGGTCGCTCTCTAGAATAATCCAGAATTCAACAAGGTATGCCAATTTTGCTATAACTCCTTTTATGAGAGGTTACAAGTAGTTACACCTGGAGGAATTGAATAAAACACAATGAAGAACATTGTGTATCAGTTTCATATATTTATTCATTATAGGTACAAATTTATGATTATTTCAAGTTAGGGTTGTTGACTAATCCAAAACTAGTCATGGTTGAGACAAGCATATGATGAGTTGGCACATACATGAGGTGTATAGTTGATGATGTTGGTACATATTGATGAGTAATTATTGATGAGTAGTTGACACATGATTGGTATATAATTGGTACATGGTTGGATGCACTTGTTTATGGTACAGGTTGATTACAGGTTGTTTGGCACATGTTGGTGCATGGTTGATGCTCTTGTTTATGGTACATATTGATATCTGTTGAGGATTATTTCCTCATATCAGTTGGTGCTGAGAATGTAAGATGAGTCTTTCATAAAGAGCTGGTGCTCTTGTAGAGTTGTACTCTATTTAGTTGTTGCTGAAAAACCCTCGGATTGAAGTCCATAATAGAAAGAAAAATTGTACATACATCTTGTGTTCCTTGTGGAGATGATTTGTTGATGATATATTTCTGATATATGTTACTGATATGTATTCACATCTAACTGATTATTAATGAAAACAATGAGTAATGAGTAAATTTCTAATGCTAACTAATGAGTTTTGTGTAAGAGGGAAGTTTTGGGAAAAAGATCCCCACACTCATTCACTCCCCCCTCTAAGTGTGGTAGGTGTGTCCAACAAACCCAGGGCCAACAGGCCCACAGGGCCAACACTCACCTGTGAATCGTCCCGAGGCACTTGAGATCTAATCCTCTTGTTTCTCTTCGATTCTTGACTGCGCAATGCAGCCCTTGCTTTCTTCTTTATGCCTCCTTTCCATCCTTGTGCAGACTGTCTTTTCTGTGTCTGGTACCCAGTTTCAACTGCACCTGGTACCTGGACCATTGTCTTCTTGATTCTACTGAGAGATGTGAGGCATCTGGTTGTCATAGTATAAATTCAACCAAATCCCATTCACCAAGCCTTCCTTCTAGTCTCCTTTCAATGTCTTCAGTTGTGCAAATCCTCCCTCTGTAACATAGACAATCTCATATGGTCTAAGCCAATGCATTTTGAACTTCCCAGGGTGTTTGATAAAATGTGCAACTGTAGTTTCACTACAATCCTTGACTTCTCTTGCTTCGGTCCATCTAGTTAAGTATTCTTTCGCAGTGATAATATACCTTGCTCCTGTGTGCTTCCCTGGTGGGTTTATAGGTCCCACGAAGTCAATGGCCCATTTTTCAAATGCTTGTAAGGTCATCTGTGGTGCTAATGGCATCTCATCTCTTCGGGATGGTTTTCCAACTCACTGGCATACATCTCATACTCTGGCATATTCTTTAGCATCTCTGTGTAACGTGGGCCACCAAAGGCTAGCTCACAGAACCTTCTGCGCAGTGGATTTTCCTGCGTAATGTCCTCCTGCAATGCCTTCATGAGCTTCTTTGAGGATCATAGGGCATTCTATCTCCATCACACATCTTCTTAGGATTGCATTAGGTCCCATTTTATATAGCTGACCATCTATTAGTGAAAAATCTGCAGCGCACACCACTAGCTGTTTCTTCTGCGGAATTGTGTATTCTGCTGGAGCTATTCCTGTTGACAGGAACTGAACTATGTCTGGGAAGTGGTCATCAATCTTTCTAATGGTGAGTAGCTGTGCATTTGATAGTGTGTCCTCCAGACTGGTAGGTTCTTCGCCATGCTCCAACCTCGACAGGTGGTCTGGGCCCTTATTCCTTCTTCCTGGCTTAACTATGATCTCAAAATCACATTCCTGAAACAAGAGAAGCCATCTACATATTCTTCCCCCCAACACTAGATTGTTGACTAGGTATTTCAGTGCAGAGTGATCAATAACCATTTTAAAGTGTCCTCCCAACAAGTAGTGGTGGAATTTCTGTAATGCATACACCATGGCTAGTCCCTTTCTCTCTGTAGTAGTGTAATTGATTTCAGCTGTGGAGAGATTTCTTCTGGCAAATGCTAATGGATGATCAATGTCCCCTTCTCCAGGTTGTGCCAGTACTGCTCCTAATGCAATAGAAGATGCATCAACATTCACATGAAATTCCTTGCTCCAATCGGGGAAGACTAGGATAGGCGCAATGACCATCTTTTGTTTTAGTGTGTTGAAGCTTTGTTGGCATTCGTCTGTCCAACTAAATTGACAATCTTTCTTTAATAATGTTTCCATTGGCGCAGTAATCTGAGAATATCCTTTGATAAATTTTCTGTAATAACCAGTATGTCCTAGCATAGTGAGCAGTTGTTTGACTGATGTAGGTGGTGGTAAATCAACTATTATGGAAATTTTGGATGGATCCACCAACAATCCTTTCTTGCATACAATATGACCTAATAATACTCCAAATGGTGAGAAGAAGATGCACTTTTTCAAATTCAAAGCAATTTGACACTTCCTGCATTTATCCAACATTAGCCTTAGACATTCAATATGATTTTTCAACAAACTGAAAACAATCCAGTCATCAAAGTATGCAAAAATTATTTGAATGCTTCAACCCCCACCCCGAAGAAGATGGCTGGGGAATTCTTCAGTCCAAATGGCATTACTGTATATTGGTAGGATCTCCATTCCGTGGAAAACATAGTCTTATGATGGTCCTCCTTAGGGATGCGGATCTGATGGTATCTTGAAAACCCATCTGTAAAGGACTATACTTCTTGGCCTCCCACGTTATCCAGTATTTCATCTGTGAAAGGTGTAGGGAAAGGATCATGTAGACAAGCATCATTCATCTTCCTGAGATCTACACAAATCCTGATCTCACATGTCTTCTTATCTTGTACTACCATGGGGCTGATCCACTTTGACTCTTCGACAGGTTCAATAATCCCTACTTCCAGCATTCTGTCGAGCTCAAACTTCACTTTTTCATTATATTTCGGGTTCAATCTGTAGGGTCTTTTCTTGATTGGCTTCACGTCTAGTTTCAAAGGTATTCTCATTTCTCCCATAGGTCCTTTGATTCCCTTCATATATGTGAACTTGGTAGGGAACAAGTCCTGATACTCATGCAACAATTCTGTGATTTTGTCAATGGTAGCAGTGTCCCAGTAATCTTCGACATTGGCAAACTTTGGTGTTTCCTCTGTCTCGATATTGAATTTCTTTATTTTTATCGGCTTTTCAATGAATATCAGTTCAACTCCTGGTCCTTCCACATTTCTCTGACCTTCTGTTTCTACGATATTCACCTTCCTTGGGTCATCATCTTCGTCGACATTAATGTTGTAGCAGTTCTGCAGTTTTTGGAGGGGCATAATCCATTCATCCTCTTCTTGCTCCAAAGGGAGGCCAGATGCCTCCTTAAATACTTTCTGTCTCACTATCTGTAGTGATTTATCTACAAAAGGAAATTCACTATCAAACAAAAAGGTGGTTATAAAATTCTGGATCATACCTTCCCATTCTGAAGTGACACGACACAACTTTGCTTGAAGGTACCAGTTAATCGGGGTGGTATCCAACGTATTGACTAATCTGTGTACCCATTGTTCTCCAGGAATGTCACTCCAGGCCTCTTCGCAGTGTTGTACATGGTCCTTTGGGCAACTTTGTCCTGTGTACCGAGCTTCATCGCTTCCTTCTTGTGCTGAAAATTGTGCTGTCATCAAAGTTCGACATTATGTCCAATCTGTAATATTTATTTTATGTGTCCCCCACCATCTCACTGGGGTGGCTTTCATGGCCTCCTCCATTTCCAAAAGCCTCTGTTGTGTTGGTACACTTGTCTCAAATTATGATAAGAAGTTCTCTAATGGGTTCAGCCCATCAAATGTGGGTAGATTACTCACTGTTGTTCCAATCCAACGAACTTCTCTGGTTAGCCTAGCACATCTTCTTTCATATACTTCGTACATATGGTTCTGCCAGTTCTCCAACACTTCTTCTGAGTCAGATGAACATGCAGTGTCACTTCGCCAACTCATATTTCTGTCAGCTATAGGGTTGATATAATCTTGTTGTCTGGCTATTAATTTGTAGATATTTTCTAGTTCAAATGTGTGGTCCTCTTATTTGATAGGTTCTGTGTATCGCATACCTTCATCTGGATCTAAAGGCACAACGACCCTAAGGCCAACTTTCTCAAATGTCATGCGTCTTTTCTTTAAATCAACAACAGTGGAATTATCGAAGGCCCAATCAATTCCTAACAATGCAAGGTAAGGGAAACTATTATCAACAATTTCAATTACCTCAAAATCTGCAAAGGTTCTTACTCTATCGATGTCCACTGGGACATGCTCTAATCGCCCAAATGGACTGACAACTTGGTGATTAGCCATGCAAACCCTGATAGGGGAATATATCTGCTTGGGTTTTCCCATTAGTGCCCAAGTCTGCTTCATCATGACATTGACTTCTGACCCTAAGTCGAGGACTACATAGTCTATCTCATACTCTCCTATGTGAGCATTCAAGTGTAATTCTTTATTTGTCCTTCTCCTTTTTCCAATTTGGTGCACTGATCTATTTAGTAAGGGGTTTATTTTTCCTAGTTCATACTGCTTGATTAAAACTTCTAATTCTTGTACAACGCCTTTATCCTGAATCAACTGAACACAAGTGTGCAATAATTCCATGAGTTTGCTTACCTCTTTCCCTTTTGTTGGTGATGCAGACAGATCAAACGCTTGAGGCATGCCGTATTATTTGATTTCTGGTTGTCTCTTTGATGAAGATCCTTGATTTCCTTCAAATTCTTTTCTTTCCTCCTCGAATATCTGTCTTTCTTTCTTAGAATTGAATGTTGGGGTCTTTTCTATATCTTTCCTGATTCCGTGGTCGTTTCCAATCTTTCTTTGGGCTACTCTGTCTTCTCCTGTAGCAGCGCCTCCTCGAGTAATAAGAACGTCTCTAGGGTATGATCCACGAGGTTCAACATATATCCATTGTACTTGTGGGTTCTACTGGGGTCCTCTTCTTTCTTGAAGTTTAGTCAACAACACAGGGCATTCTTCTATGACATGCTCGAAGGAGTTACAGTAACTACAGGTTGTGCAGGGATTTTGACAATCCCTTGCTAAATGTCTTGGCTGCGCACAGTTGTAACAGATTATTTGTCCTTGGCCTTGACCCAAGCCTCCTCCTCATCCTTGTCCTCTGTAACCACCGCGAGGAGTGAAATTTCCTCTCCCCAGAGAGTTTTACTGTGGAGTTTTTCCCTCTTGTTGTAGTTCACCTTGGATCTTGTATATGTCTCTCGATCTTTCATGCATGAGATCGTAATCTCTACAATCCCGATCATCATGCCCCACCAATTTATAGAATGTACAATACAAGTTTGTGGGTGTCTGGACATACTTCTGCATGTAGTAGCACTCACCTGGGTGATGCCTATTTCTGCATACATCGCACCATGGTAGGTTAACTTGATTTAAGGGGCTCGATGCTCCTGATGCCAAGTACTCATGAAATAAAGGGCAATGTTCCTTATCATGGCCTTCAGATCTTCATATTACACACCAGATATCTTCCCTTTTGTCTTTTCCCTTATCTTTCTTCATATCCTTGACCTGTAAAGACAAACTAGTTAACTGGCTCATGATCTGGCTAATGCCCGAGCTAGATTCTCCCATCGGTGCTGATTTGAGCTTCATGGCTATCTCCAAGGCTTCCGACTTAGATGCAATCTTCTGCTGCATCAAATGGATTCTTATGTGTGGTAAAAACACAACAATGAACCACTCTTTGTTCTATTCGTCAGGGATTTGGAAAGTTAATCGGTCTGTCAGGGTCTTGAATCTCTGGTCGAACTCCCAAACAGGTTCTGCTACCTTTTTTTTAATCTCTTTTAGTTCCATAATACATTGCGACTTCGACTTAGGTTTCTTAAAATCTACAATCAACACATTCTTGATCTCATTCAAGGGCTTAGGCTATGCCAGTCCTTGGACAAGTTTCATGTACCATCTCAGTGCGCGGTCCCTTAGTGTAGTGCTAAATCGAGTTCTCTTGATGGCTTCATCGATGATACTTTTAATATTCCATACAACCTCACACAGAAACCAATGCTGATCTAGAACTTCAGATCCATCTCCTCTAAATATAGGGAGTCTCATTTCATCTGCCATAAAGTTGACTAGGGTTCCTGTCTGAGTAGATGCTGAGCTACTAGTAACAGTACTCTAAAGGCTCTGGTGGTTCTGACTATTCTGATTGCTAAGTATCATTGGGACAATAGGAGGATTTACGTGACTTACTTCTGCAGTCCATGTAGTTCCTGAGGTTTCTGGCTCACTTTGGTGCAGTTCTTCAGCTTCCCCTTCTTCTGTTCTGGTGGGTTCTATATGCTCTTCATCAGTTAGATCTACCTCTTCTCCACTATAGAAACCTTCTTCGTCGTAGTTTTTCTTAAACAAATTCTCAAGGCGAACTCCTCATAATAATTTCCCACTACGCATATGTCCYGCTTCTGTGTCGTTGTCGCTGTCCGAGATCTTGAACATTAGCCTTTTCAGGTCCGATCAATCTACTGTATCTTCAAGATGTGGTTTTCATGCAAGAGCATCTTGATTCTTAGCTTCAGGAAGTGCAAACATTTTCCTCTAGGTCCCTTGAAAAAGTGTCTCTCGGCTTGACTATACGATTCTATTCTGTCAGCAACAAACTTAGTGATATATCCTCCGATGGTACTATCAAACCCGTGATCTAGTACTCTGGATACAATTTTGTCGACTCTCTTGACCTTCTGGATCAATGTTGGTGTCCAAACCATGGCGGGTCTAGATCTGATTTCAAACTGTGTGTCAGCTAACCTAGCTAGCCACTCGTGTAGCTCCTGATGGATTCCTCCAAAGAATATCTCATGAATGTCGGTGAAGATGTATCTTTGTATCCAATATTTAGTGCTTATTTTAGGGTTCTTGTTCTGGGCTTCAGCGAAGTCCTTCTCTTGATCCTATACCCACTTATGAATCTCCGTCTTCGATGGGAGCCACCTTGACATTCCCTTAAAAAGATTGAGGGTCCCGACAATGGAACCGTTTTTTGGCACAGGGGTAGACCCAGGGTTTAGCTCCAAGAGTGCACCAAAAATCCCTAGCTACTGGCCCTTTCGGAAACACCTGTGAAGTAGATGCAGTCTCACCCAAAGAAACTATGAGGGGGTTGTAGGACATATATGTCTACAACCAGAGGAATATCAAGTGGTTCTTATTACACAATCAACATAACATGCATATACCATTCACTAGCTAGATTTATCCTTTAGAGTTATAGATCTGATCTAATACAATAGTGCATATAACAATATAACAACAATAGATCTCAAAGCATCAATCACACACACAACAATAGAGGTATGTGGTTCACCCTCTCTCTAGGGCTACGTCCACACAACTATGCTTATGATATATTAAGGTAAAGATTACAGTTCTGATCTGTGCTCTTGGCGAGCAAATCATCTCTCTCTATCTCTCTTCCTCTCTTCCTTCCTGCACACCCAGCTGCAGGACTTAATCTCTGAACCCAGCTGAAGATCTTACAATACCAGAAGGCTCTCTCTCTCAGCACTTCTCTCACCCTCAATACAATATTCTCCTGATGAAAAATACTCGACTATAAGTCTCAACCATAGTACTACTCTTGACCTAGGTCCTCTTGACCTCTATTTATACATTACAATTCCTCACCGATAGCCTTAGGTCAAAACCTAGGTGTCAAAACCCTAAGTACCAAAACCCTAGGTGTCTACAATCCTAGGTCAACTTGAACCATTATTTCTCGGATTCGCTAGCCTGTCTTTCCTTCTCCATCTTGCGGTGCTCCAAGGAATCCAATGCTGGATTTTTCCACTTCCTGCGTCATCCTCGATCCATCTTCCTTGTTGATCTGTCATCCTTGATCTTCTCATCCAAGGAATTTCTTTTCTGCACTTTTCTTCATCTTCTCTATTATTTTGCTCACTTCGACCCAGTGAGAACCACTTTGTCTCCCGTGAAGCTCGATTTTTACCTTTTCTTGATCGTTCTTCACTTCCTTCCATAACCCATGGCCAATAGTGTGTGTCTAAGAGAGACACTAGCCTCCTTATTTATACAAGACTGACACATGTGGGAGTGTCCTTTCACTAGCATGGCTGACTTCTTCTCCTGGGTGGTTATAAACATCTTTATTATATTCTAGGGCCTCTTTGATATATTCTGGGGCTGACAATTATATTATGACCAATCCACAAAAGGGGATTTTGTCCTTTTACAATATCCAACATGATCAATCCACAATGGGGATTGATCCAATGAATAATATATCAAATAATAATAAGAATACACTTTGCAGTTACATTATTTCAACATCACGGAGTTCTAGATCTTTAGATCAGAAGGTAGGTGAGCGAGGACCGTCAAATAAAGGTGAAACCAAAGGCTAGGAGATATTAATTCACAATCGTTACATGGAACTTGTCGATCTTTAGCTGTTGATAGAAGTCGAGCAAGAGATGAAAAAAACTCTTGAAATTCACTGCTTCGACGATTATGGGAGACAAGAAGAAGCGTGAAAAGACCAAATTCATGAAGTCCCGAGGGTTGTTCGATTTGATAGAAGGATTAGGTGAAATCTCAGCTGTTAGTTAAGGTCATTTACTATTGACCACTTTGGGAAGTTTAACTCTGGGAGAATCGAACCCTTTTATAACTGCTATAACCCGAAGTCCCAGAGCGCCAAAGTCCCGAAGTCCCATCAAACATTAGATAGAGGGAAGGACTTTGGAAGTAATGTTGACCATCGGATCTAGCAATGGTGGAAGGATAACAAAGTTTCAGAACTTTAGAAATTTGCCACTTCGACGATTACTGGAGAATGGGAAAATCCCTGAAGTGCCAAAGCCCCGAAATGCTGAAACCACAAAGTGTAAATCCTCTGTCGTGAAATCAAGTATGACGTAATATTTGGGGCAAAGAATGTGGATCATCCATTTTATGGATGACGCATCTTAGGCCACATGGAAGGGGTGCCATGTGGGGACATGTGTCACCCAGATTCAATACCTTTTGTACCCTAACCTATTCATTTTTTAGTGACACATGGCATGCATACCATGGGTACACATCACTATAGGTGACATCATCATGCCATGTCATCTCCGAGAGTATGGCCTCCGGGGGTGTTGCAAGATACCAGATATATAAAATATGTAGAATAGAAATAAAATGCTAGAAATGGCAGAATAACAGTAAAATATCTAGCATATTCTTCACAATACACATAAATGATATATGAAATAGCAATAGAAATAACACTTTGATTCAAAAAGCAATGTTCACAGGCCTCTTCGAGGGGGAAACCTCCATTCGAGCAGCGCTCTGTTACAATAATCTCCAAGCTAGGGTTCTCATACCCTCGACCCTTATTTATACTAATTATGTCTATTAAGAGAAGCATCTAAAGGAAGATCCTTCTAGAAGCGGAAGCTTCTATTAGGTCTTCTTACATCTGCCTTATTCTATTTTATTGAAAGGCCTTATTAATATTAACCTTTATTACATCCGAATACATCGATCTACCTATGTGTGGGTTAGGAACTTAACATGTACGCCCCCTTAAAAACAACCTTGTCCTCAAGTCTTGAGATGTGGAAACTACTGCAGAATGGTAGCTGGTTCCCAAGTGGCATTTGCTGGAGTCATATCTTTCCACTGTACTAGCACTTCCTTGATGGTTCTCTGACGCAGGCGACGCTCACGCTGGTCCAAAACTGCTTCTGGATGTAGCCAAATGGATCCTTCTTCAACTAACTCTGGAAGGTT
>SNQJ01S0022937.1:107646-134936 GCA_010110895.2 Picea sitchensis | reverse complement strand
TGAGGAAGCTATAGTGAAGGTTACAGAAGGCAACGTGCTAAAGGAGAGACCATAAATGAAACAATCATCATTGGAAAAGAAGAAGGTGACTTGCATAAGCTAAAGGGTCACTCAGAAGATGCCATGACCCATGCCATTGAGAATCCATGTGAACTTTGGCATAGAAGACTAGCACACATTAACTACAAGGCACTACCATACATATGCAAAGTGGTCATAGGTTTACCATAACTCAAGTTTGATCATGAAGGCATATGCAATGGATGTGCACAAGGGAAGAACATCAAGAACCCTTTTCCAAAGAGAGACAACAAAACAGAAGGAGTCCTAGAACTCATCCATTCAGATGTGTGTGGCCCAATTCCATTGTCCTCCATGAGTGGGTATGTATACTATGTATCATTCATTGATGATTTTTCTTGTAAGACCTAGTTGTATCTCTTGAAATCTAAAGATGAAGTGTTCACCAAATTCAAGGAATTCAAAGCCTTGATTTAGAATCTTTCTGAAAGAAAGATCAAGATACTCAGGTTAGATAATGGAGGAGAATACACCTCAAAAGAGTTCATGAGATTCTACAAATATGTTGGGATCAAGAGGGAAATCACTACTCCCCATAATCCTCAACAAAACGGTGTGATTGAAAGAAAGAAAAGAACGATAATGGAAGCCGTGCAGACCATGATCCACGATCAAGATCTTCCTATGTGCTTATGGGCAGAAGCAACAATGAAATCCATATGTGCAAAATTGATTGCCCATAGTGCACTTGGGTTCAAGACCCCGAAAGAGATGTTCACCGGAAAGAAGCCAAAGGTAATCCATCTCAAAATATTTGGCTGCCCAGTATTTATACATATACCAAAAGAGAAAAGAAAGAAGATGGAACCCTCAGGAAATAAGGGATTATTTGTGGGATACTGTGAGGTCTCCAAGGCCTTCAGGATCTATATACTAGGTCACCACCACATTGATATCAATAGGGATGTGACCTTTGATGAAGATGCAACGCTCAAGAAATCAAGAAAATGCCATCTTGAAGTAGTATATGAAGAGGAACCCGTAATCCCTAGAGTTACAGAATCAGTGAGGGAGGTTCCTAGAGCTGCTGAACCAGTGAGGGAAGTCGTAGCTTCCCCTGATGAGGAAATTCTAGAATATCATGACGTAGTAGAGTTTCAAGAACCTCCTCAGATGACAATATCCCATAAAAGAAAGCCAACTTGGGCTAGAGAGCTTATTCAAGATGAAGTGAAATATGGTGTTCCCAAAGGAACCATGAGACATGTGAAGAAACCTAATCCATTCTCCAGTTATATGGCTTTCATGTGTGATATCCTAGAAAAGGATCCTACCTTCTTTGAAGAGTCCATTCATAAGAAAGAATGGGCAGATGCCATGATAGAAGAATACCAATCCATAATAAAGAATGATATATGGGAAATAGTTCCCAGACTGAATAACAAGGATGTGGTATCATCCAGATGGCTCTTCAAAATTAAACATGCTACTGATGGAAGTATTGAGAAGTATAAAGAAAGATTTGTCACTCGTGAATTTTCTCAAAAGGAAGGCATTGACTATGAAGAGACATTCACTCCTATAGCCAGATACACTTCGATCAGAACCATCATAGCCCTTGCAACTAAGATGAAGTGGAAGTTACACCAGATGGACATAAAGACAACCTTCCTAAATGGTGTCATCGAAGAGGAAGTGTATATAGAGCAACCTCAAGGATTTGAAGTTGAAAATAGGAAGCCTCATGTCTGCAAATTGAAGAAAGCCTTATACAGATTGAAGCAAGCTCCTAGAGCTTGGTATGGCCGTATAGACAGTTTTCTGACGAGCTTGGGAATTACCAAGTGTAAAGCAGATTCTAACCTCTACTTCAAGGTTATGAACGATGAGCCAATGATACTATTGTTATATGTAGATGACTTATTCTTAACTGGAGAAGAAACGATCATCACTGAATGTAAGAAGAGACTGGTCTTAGAATTTGAGATGAAATACCTTGGCCTAATGCATTATTTGTTAGATCTTGAGGTATGGAGGAGTCCAGAGAGGATATTCCTTAACCAAGGGAAGTATGTAGTCGAAATCCTGAAGAGATTCGACATGTAAGAGTGAAAGTCCATGAATACACCCATGGAACAGAAGTTGAAGATGATGGTAGATACTTCATCAGAATTGATTGATCCCATGTTGTATAAATAGATCATTGGATCAGTGATGTACCTGATGAACACCAGACCATATATTTGTTTTTTCGTGAACACCTTGAGTTAGTTTATGGTAGAACCCAGACATGTTCACCTAGTGGTTGCAAAACATGTGATGAGGTACCTTAAGGGTACATTAGATTATGGTCATTATGATGGAGATCATGATTTCACATTGAGTGGGTACACTAATTCATATTGTGCAGGAAGTGTTTCTGATAGGAAAATCACTTCAGGATGTTGTTTCAGTTTGGGATCATCCATGATCTCTCGGTAGATTAGGAAGCAATCCAACATTGCTCTCAGCATAGCGGAAGAAAAATACATTGTTTCATGCTCTTCCAGCTGCGAAGCTATATGGATTTGAAAGTTGCTGACTAACCTACTTGACCTAGAGATGGAAGCAACCACGATCCTATGTGACAACCAGAGCCGCATAAAGATGATAGAGAACCTGTATTCCATGGAAGGTCAAAGCACATAGAGATTCGTTGTCATTACATCCGTGACATGGTGTAAAGAGGAGCCTTGAAGCTCCAGTGCGTTAGCATGGATGAACAAGTTGCTGATGTGTTGACCAAGCCTCTATCTCATGTAAAGTTTGAGCACTTTCGAGATAAGTTTGGTATAGTCCAAAAGGACCTTCCTCAAAAGGGGGAGTAGTTGCTGTGATGAGACATCTCTTGCTTCCAGATTCAGTGTTGTGACGTAAAGCAAGATGATGGACTTCAAGAAACATATACCAAGTCAACAAATTATTCAACTTCAATTCCATTCTCTCGTCTCTCTTTCACCTCAAGTGTTCCATAAAATTCTAAAACTCCCAGATCCAACCCTCACCTTCAAAGGTGAAGATTGCAGGGACTTCTTGAAAAATCATGACAACGACTTGGACCTCTTGCCTGAATTTTTGGAGAATCCCATGACTATCACTGAAGATAATACCAAGTTGCAGGTCAACTTGTTCAAAAACCCCTTTCGAAGAATTGCTTGGTTATTCACCAGAGTGACCAGCCAAGAAAATACCACCAATATTTCTTGTATGATTCTTTATATCTTATATCTCACTGTCAAGGAGAAATCCATTTTCAAATGGGGGAAACTGTTTTCCATTGAAATATCTTCCCAATAGTCACAATAAAAAAATATAAGAAATTCTTTATGTCCTCTTATTTGGTATTCATGATAGCACATTGTTGTCAATTTCCTAAATTGTTTTTCTGCAAGAAGGTGAATTGTGGATTTGACCCAGTGACCTTTTTGTACCAAGCATTGTGGAGGCACAAATATTCCCTGCATTTTTATGAAGTTTTCAATGACTTTGTCTCAATCTTTAAAGGATTGTTGTTTGGAAAAGATACTCCAAGAATATCCTCTCAGGGAAGTAAATTCCTGGATAAAATGTGGACCTTGGAGCAAATGGAAAATTACAATGTTGTTAGGATTTTCGGTTCTAAGGAAAATCCCTCTTTTCTTCCATGCCATATATTCGACATAATGTTTATTATAGAAGTTGCAAGGAAATATAATTTCTGGCTACACGTTTTTCATGAGAAATGAAAAAAGCAATTCATACCCTTGCCTTGGAAAATTGGGGACTTTGTATTCATAAATATGAACAAAATCGATGAATTTGCAAACCACTTCCACAACCTGAATCTGAAGTATGATGAAAGGATAAAAGGGTTTGAACCTAACAAAATTTTTGTGGAACATATGCTAACATTGGATTTTAGCAATTAATTTATCCACACTATTCTAGGAGAAGAAGAAGATAATAACTTGGGTGCTCCTATTCACATTGCTGGTGACTTGGAGACGATACTTAGTACCAATGAAATTTACAAACAGAAAGGAAAGGGTCCCAACGAGAAGAGTGCCTAGTCCCCAACTGTTACTCCCAAGACTACAACATCTCAGATCAGTGCTCCAACGACCCACCCATCTAGAAAAGTGATCAATAGTAGTTCAGGCGGAGGAGAAGACAAGAAACCTCCTCCAGGAAAAAACGAAATCTCACATAAACATCCTCTGAGGAAGAAGAGGAAGAATATTGTGCAAGTGGAAGAATAACATCACATCGAAAGTGACATCAAAAACTTCTCCGTCGAAGATATGGAGCTCGAGGCTGACATCGAGAAAATGTTTCCTAACATTGATCAGTCAGGAGGCATTGCCCACCAAAATCCGTCGTTGGAAATTGTTGAGAATGAGTCCTTTGATGAAGAAGAGTCATTTGTATTTCAGCGCGTTTTCTTTGACAAAAAATCTAAGAAATTAATTATTGAGAAGAGTGATGTGAATAATAAAAAAGGGAAATCTCATTCAGAGGTTAACCTAAGAAATATGGGCCTTCCTAGATTTCCAAAATACATATAGCAACCGACGATGCATTGGATGACTCCATTAGTGGTCTTGAAGTGGAACTGGAAGAGACCAAGACGACTCTTCCATTTCTTTCCAACCCTCTGACAATTGTCAGACCCACCACGCTTGCTGCTAAATTAAAAGGGTCCTCAAGCTTACTTACATCAGTCATGATCTATGTGGAGAATAATATCAAGAAAAGAATGGAATTGGTCATAGAATCTTGGGAAATTTCAAAGAACATGATTTATTTTGGCTCGAGGGCACGTGCCTTCCATGAGTATTTGTAGGCCGACCTAAAAAATGAAGAAGGTTTTTTACCTTGATTTCGTGGTACCCTTTGGTGTTAAAGTTTCCAACATATCATAGCTAAGGATAAGAGAGGAGGACCTTCCCTTTCCAAGTCGGATCAAGCAGTTGAACGTGTTTTGGAATGAAAAAATAAAGAACTTGAATAAAAATTTTCAAGCATGCAACCAAGCCATATCAAGGAGGGAAGTACTATTCAAAAGGATCACGGAGGTGGACCTAGTTGGAACCACTAATGAAGTCCAAGATCTCAATTTTATTCCTAACTCATTGTTCCTAACAAACAACAGTTCGACGAGCAAGTTGAGATTTTCAAAGGATTGAGAATTGAAAAATTCTATGGTATAATTGAATATAATGAGGACGCCATAGATAATTGGCTAGTGGATTACTCCGTAAAAAATCAGGACATTGAAGAAGCATTACATGGAATTTTTCTTGATCTAAGAGACTTGGAGGGCAAGCTGTTCAACATTAAAATCTGGCATGAAATCAACGTGGCACCAATGAAAAGTTACATCGAATAATGGTTCAATAAATCTATCGATAAACTTACCAATGAAGGGCAAGAAGCAGTTGATATGGTTCCTGTAACCATTGATGAAAACGATAAAAGAACATGAGAAAGAAAATCAAAATAGAAGAGAGACCATCATAGTAAGTTTATGCTGATCATATCCTTATTTTTCTTTATCAAGTCCTTCATCCAGTTATTCCACCTCTTTCACTAGAAAGGTTTAACCAAAGACTCATAACTCATTTTTTCTTCTTACCAGGTCTTTTTGTTCTTCTACCGCCCATTGTCTTCCTTCTAAAAGATTATTTCTTGTATTTATTTGCTTTATGGCCCGCGAGATCCCCAATCCCAGTCTTTAAGACAAACACATTTACAATTTCAAAGAATATGTAAGAGACTATATATTTTTTACAAATTTAAAGAGAGCTACTTTGGGAACAATCTCGATTGTACTTTTTAACCCTGTTTTCAGAATATAATGATTTGAGGTTGATCTATCATTATCTTTATTTGATATTCCCATGTTTCCACTCTGTTAAAGTTCTCTTATGCATGCAAATCATCTTCTTTCTATTTTATGTGATCATAAATATTTGTCTTAAATTATGATGGATGTGAGGAAATATTTCTTATTTGCTTTAAATGTGTGAAGTGTGTGATTCCTCGTCCTTTCTCATGAACTTTATTTAAAAAGAAAACAAAAATACTTTCCTTTTATTTTCTTGAAATATTTATGTTTCTTTGAATTACTACGACAAACTTCTGTCAAGTCCCACATTTTGAATATATAAAAATCCCAAGAAAATATAAAGAGGAGTACCACCTCTATAAAGATGCAGGGGGATTTACATCCTCGTGAGGTTTTTGTTTCAGTCCCAACAGATTCAAGCATCAACATTTTTGGCGACCATACTGGGAAACTAAACTGAAATTTGGTGTTGAAATAATGTAACTGCAAAGTGTATTCTTATTATTATTTGATATATTATTCATTGGATCAATCCCCATTGTGGATTGATCATGTCGGAAATTGTAAAAGGACCAAATCCCCTTTTTCAGATTGGTCATAATGTAATTGTAATAGGCAAAAAGAGAAGTCGGCCCCAGAATATATCAAAGAGGCCCCAAAATATAGTAAAGGTGGTTATAACCACCCAGGATAAGAAGTCGGCCCTGCCAGTGAAAGGACACTCCCACACATGCCAATATTGTATAAATAAGGAAGTTAGCGCCTCACTTAGACACACACTCACTTGTTCATTTGAGAGACAAGTTTCGGAGCTGAAGCTGGAGAAGAGAGAGAGAGAGAGGCACATCTTTAGGAGAGGACTTTATGTACTTGTTTGAGTTATCTCTTGGCATTGTATTGGCTATCTATATTAAGGAAGTTTTGCTGTGTTTTCTGACCCATGAGGGTTTCCAAGGATAAATGATGTGTCTCTTTTGATTGTGTATTTCTCAGTGATCTTATCTTATGCTGTTGTTATTCATTGAAATGCAAAGAACTATAATAATGGCTTAAACATTAACATTTGGAACCGAGTCTAGAATTTATGAAAAATACATGACTTTACCCCAAGTTGATCAACCCCACTTAGAAATTGGATTGAACAATCAACGAAGCATCGTACATCAGTTGTACAATCTGGTAATAACAACAACCAAGACCCAAGAAGAGTTAGAAAGGTCTTGGAAGATCTTAGTCCAAGAAGAATAAAGATCAATTCTTCGAAGACAGAGGAGAGAGGAACGACAAGACTGAAGAAATCAAAGGCTAGATAGAGTAAAACAAGAAAAAGGCCGAGATTGAAGTTGGACGAATACAAGGGACCCATTATCAAAAGTAAAAGAAATCAAATCTTTATTCTTAGAAGAAAAAATCCTATCCCTGGAATCTCTCTAGACATGGCAGAAAGAAATGAATAACCCCAAGATGAGCATCATGAGGAGAGACAAGGAGGTGGAAGAGATGCTGCAAGAAATCAAGGAAACCCAGGATTTGAAAATTGAAGGAGGGTAAGAGATTCCCCTCTAAATATTACAGGTGAACAACATGATCTCTCTGTTCTCCCTAAGGGCACCCTAAAGGAATTTTACGGAGATGGAGCAATCAATGCAAAGAGGCATCTGCACCTATTTCTTGATGTTTGTGATTTTCATCATCTTGAGCATGACGATGTCATAGTAAGGTTGTTCCTGCAAACATTATTAGGAAGATCATATGAATGGTATACAACATTTCCCAACAAATCAATTCACTCATTTAATGAACTCAAAGCTATATTCCTGACTATGTTTGCCCCTCCAATTGATTATCATACCCTTCTCACTAATTTCACCCAAATTGGTTTGATAAATAATGAAAGGATAGGATATTTTAATCTCAAGTTCAACAAAACCTTGAGTAGGATTATGGAAGATAAAAGACCAAATGACCCAGTCATTTTCGGTTTTGATAAGAATGCAATACCCCCGAATGTGAAATATTCTATTAGAACATCCCAAATGGATACCTTGGAGGAGGAAATGACTAAAGCCACTGAGATGGAATTAATTATGATTGAAATGGGTTTCAATCTCAACATTATACTGGGAAGAGTACAAAGGTAGTTGGGAGGATTAAATATTGATAATCAAGGAGCTTCCAGTTCAAGAAATAACGAAGAATTCAAGCCTCGACCAACTCAAAACCAAACAATGGGAGGATGATTTTTCAAGGGAACTGTTGGTTTAATATTTCCCTTCTCGGGTTATCTGAGTTATTAACCCAGGGTTCATGTCATTCGGGGTTCCAACAAAGCCTCTAAAACTATCGACCCTCTTGGTAAACCAGAAGGCAACACAACACCCGGAAGGTACTGCACAGTCTCACCCGAGATAGCTTTAAATGTGTGACTGTAAGACTCAGGTGTTTACATGCTAGGATAGAGTAAGGGATAGAGGTTTATTGATTAAAGCCAGGTACCGTGAGATGTAAGGTAAACTACTTATTCCTTGAAGTCGCCCATGTATATCCCACAGTTTAATTCCAACAAAGTATAAACAGATTCATAACAATGTGCTAACTCATTCATCAAGGTTAACCATTAATTGCTGAAAGAAAGAAGAGACATGCATACATTTAACATATTACACGAGTATTACTGTAGTTCACCCCCTCTTGGGCTACGTCCACAAAGATTTGTCTCTTGGCTCTTTTATTATGGCAGTTCTGTATTCCTGGCATCACGTGTTTACAATTCTCCACCAACTGGGTATGATCTATGTGAGGCAAACTAGATCGCACCAGGTTCTACCGCTTGTGGTCTAATCCTCAGATATACCTTCCCTCATATATTCTTTGATCAACAACTTACAAAATCGGTTCATACAACTAAAATAACAATAAGCCGCCCTATATGATACTTTCGTACCTATATTTATACATTTTGGGCTCTTCATCCTTTTACAAAATATTACCAAAACCCTAACCCTTCTTATGTTAGGTCATTCTCTCATACGCGTGCTATTCTTCTTCCAGCTATCGCTTTCCTTTGTGCACGCTTTCTTGCATGCGCACATGCTGTTCTTTTGCCAGCTGTCGCTTTCCTTTGTGCACGCTTTCTTGCATGCGCGCATGCTGTTCTTTTGCCAGTTGTTACTTCAATTTTCTGCACACTTTCTTTCCCACGATCATTCTTCTTTCCTCTTCAGCCTAGTGCCAACAAGAACCATACCTGACGTAAAGGTTGACGCTGCGGCGACACAAGAAACTAAGCAAATAATCAAAATTGCATAGATGAGCAGAACTTTCAAGAAAATGCATAACGAGATAACCAGACTAAGAAGGGGAGAAATCATGTGGAAAATCCAAGAATGCAAATCCCAGAGAAAAGAAGGAACCCTCCCCAAGAAAACAAAGTGAGGTTCGAGAACACAAATAATCCACAAAGACCAAGGATTGCAAAAAAACCTACTCCTATTGCGTATGTTCTGGATGATGTGTATGAAGAGCAATTAATTGAGCAAGATAATTATTACTCACCTGATGAAAGATCTGAAACTGTGCAGATGGATATATATGAGACATCCATGTATATATTTGAAGAGGACGACAACGATCCCAACTCGCAAGAAAACATCGCCTAGACAAGAGGATTTGTAAATAGACAAAAAAATAAAGGAAATTCTGATAAGGAAAAAGAAAAAGAAAAAATAAATGATAAAAGAGAATATGAGAAAGTGACGGATAACGTTCGAAGTAAAGGGAAACACATGATGTCAAATTACACTCAAATGACATATAATTTGTAGAGGATTTGAATAAATTAAGGACAACCCTTCCCTTTACAGAAGTGGTGAAGATTCCCCAACAAAGAGATTTTTTTTTGAAATTGTTGGATGATCCATTTGAAAGAGCAGAAGCTATTGTTACCAGTCCAAAACAAATCCCTATCTAGTCAACTACCAAACTAAGAGGTAAAATTACTCCCTTTTACATTTCAATTGAAAATCATGATGTTGCACTACATAATTTTTTGGTTGACATGGGTGCGAAAAATAATATAACACCACTAGAGGTCAAGGAGGCATTGGGCATGAGTTGCACCAAGTATTATGAAATCGATGAAAGTATATATGCAATTGATTCTAGAAAAGTGCCAGCCTATGGAGAGATCAAGGAATTTTATGGTTGGATTACGACAACCCCCCATATTATCACAGTTTTCAATATTATTGTGGAGGACCTTCCTCCGACATATGGAGTTGTGCTAGGAAGATATTGGTCATCTATGATCGAGGGATATATAATGAATGATGGAAGTTCTATGATGCTTCCAAGGAAAGAAGGAGTAATGATTAAAGTTCCCCGTGAGACTAGAAAATCCTTCTCTTTCAAGAAGAAGGACAATGAATTGATGGAGTATTATATAGATACCAGGATTGGAAACTATGTTATCCTAGACATAGAGCATAACAAAAGCCTAGAGCAAGTTCAATACGCAAAGAATAAATAATGTATGTTTGAAGGCTACTGGAGGATGTCATTCAATGGAGCCTGTTCAAATTCCGGGAGTGGAGGTGGGATTGTTCTTATAAGCTTAAATAAGGTTGTGCATCCACATTCTATTAGATTGGAATTTCCATGCTGTAATAACGAGGCAAAATATGAAGCCTTGATTAAGGGGATGATACTTGCAAAAGAAAAGAAAATAGAACATCTAATTATAACTGGCGACTCAAAATTGGTGATCAATCAGGTTACCTAGAGGTATAAAATAAAAAAGGAAAGATTTAAGCTATATTTCAAAAGAGTTAACGAATTGATGGAATCTTTTAGTTCCTTCAACATTTCTTTCATTCAAAGGGACAATAATCACAAGGAAGATTCATTAGCCTTGGCGGCCTCATTGTCAAATCCAGAAAATATCCAAAGAAAAATGTCTTTTCAAGTAGAAAGAGATTTCTAATCATCCGTGCCCGATAACATTGAATATTTGAAAGTATTTGAGAACGATGAACTGCTAGGATATTTTTTCAGAATTTAAAGTATTTGATGTTGATCTATCATTATCTTTGTTTGAGCTGCCCATGTGTCCACTCTGTTAAAGTTCTCTTACACATGTGCATCATCTTCTTTCTACTTTATGTGATCATAAATCTTTATCTTAAACGATGATGGACTTGAGGAAATTTTGCTTATTTTCTTTAAATGTGTGAAGTGTGTGATTCCTGGTCATTTCTCAGGAACTTTTTTTAAAAACAAAAAAACATATTTTCCTTTTGTTTTCTCGCAATATTTATGTTTCTTTGAATTACTATGATGAAATTCTGTCAAGTCCCACATTTTGAATATATAGAAATCCAAAGAAAATCTAAAGAGGAGTACCACCTCTATAAAAACGCAAGGGGATTTACATCCTCGTGAGGTTGACATTTCGGTCCCAACATATTCAAGTGTCAACATGTTTGATGAACCCATATCCATGTTCTTCATCTGGTTTTTCCATGTGTTTACTGACAACACCAAATGCATGTGAAATGCTGACCATTTCCCATCACAATAATCAAACTTCATACTAGCATATAATACTTGAGACATATAACACTTTTCTTCTTCATTAGTTAGGACATAAACTTGAAGGGAACTTACAATGGAAAGCCAAAGGGATTTTACTAGTTTCACATTATTCACACCGAATTTCTTGAGTATCTTCACCACATACTTCTGTTGTGATAACCAAGCTTACCATATTTCATCTCTCTGTGTATTTCCATGCCCAAGATTTATTTTTCTTCTCTCAGATCCTTCATAACAAAATTCCTAACCAATTGAGATAACTTGTTGATCTCAAACATGCTTGTGCTTGCTACAAGCATAAAATTTACCCCCGAGATAATAAATATACCGTAAACACAATGGTTATATTCACTTCTTGTAAAATCTGGCTCACCATGAAGGAATCAAACATCCTGTACCATTTTCCTAGCATTCTTCAGGCCATACAATGATTCTTGATTTTGAAAACAAATCTTCTGTTGCGATTTTGAACTAACTGTTTTCGTTGTTCCAAATACACCCCCTTATCCAAAAAACTCCATGTAAAACAATTTTAACATCTAGTTGTACTAACACAACTAGTGCTAACACAACATGAATAGAAACAAGATTTTAACAAATGGTGAAAAAATTTCATGGAAATCAATACCTTCCAAATACCCTTCTACTACCAGTCATTCTTTGAACCTTTCATCTTTTACTATGTTTGATTTTATAAAAAAAATTCATCAAACATTGCATATCTATCCATGGTGATTATGTGGGTAGTAGGATCCCACAGTCTGCATCTCTTAACATCATCACCATATCAAAGATCTACCTATTTGATCTGGGTCCTACTTAGAATGGTGATAAAAACATAAGAATCACAACCAAATAATTTCACATTTGAGTAATCACCATATGGCATGTTCATACCTCTTCTGGAATATTACTATCTTTTGCAACCGATGGTGATCGAGTTACTAGATAACACAACCACTTCTTCTCACAACTATTTCTACAACTTGGCATTATTGAACATGCCTATTCAATCCTAGCTTCCTTGCAATACTTTCCAAGTTTCATGGATATGAACCTACCTTCATCATATATTCTCAAACACTTGATTGACCTACCAACACATCAGTTTTTATATAGACCCACCTTTCTAACCTAGACACACTGGTCCACCTCGAACTTTGTATTTGAAAAACTTTGACCAAATTTGGCCAAGCCAATGCAAGTGAACCTTTGCCGCTCACTTCCAGAGAATTTACAATGGATTCTTAGTGCTCCACCTTAACATGAACATTCCCTTGACCAAATCTGGCCAAGCTGACCAAGTAAGCCTTCACCACTTACCTTCAGGCCCATTTACAATGGAGTTCACCAAGCCTTTTATAGGATTCATTACATGCAATCCATGGACACAATACCACGGGATACCCAAAAACATGGACTCAAAAAACCACATGCTTTGACCTAAAAAACCATATTTAACTCATTAACTCTTTCACCGAGTCAAGGTTAAGCCAACATACATGCCCCCCCACATATTCAATCTACCTAAATTTGTGTTTAGACTTTTCATAGGTGACCTGATAAAACCAGGGGTACACATGCCTATCCAGGTCTTATAGAAATACCCCCATTTACATGCAATCAATTATTTTTACAACTCAAAAGTAAATACAATTTTTTTTTTTAATTTCACGGTGACTGAACCATCACCACCCTACACCTTCTATGTGAACACAAGTGGTGAGACACAAGAAACAAACAAAACTTTATCAACCATGACTGTAGTTGAATTTGATTCTTTTGTGGAGTCCTCATTGGATGTTTGTTTTCTTTTCCAACAATCCATCTTGAGATGCCCGAATTTGCCATAGAACCAACATTTTCCCTTACCCTTACTGTCTTTTGACTTAGGCCTGGTTGTACCTTTATGATATTTCCCTCCTTTTGCATATCGACCTCTGACCACCATTGCTTCTGCTGTTGAGGTTTCCTTATCAGATCTTCTCCTCATTTCCCCAGACAACAAAGCTCCCACAAAAATGTCATAATCAATGGCATTTGTTGAGCTGAACCACATAGATGTGACCAAATGATCCCAAGACTCAGGGAACAAACACAATAGCATAACTGACTTGTCCTCATATTCATACATTACGTCCATACTAGATAATTGACAAATCAGAGTATTGAAAACTTTCAAGTGATCAACAATTTTTGTACCTTCTTTGATCCGCAAGATGTACAACTTCCTCTTCAAGAAGATTTTGTTTGCCAAGGATGTTTTCATATACAGTCTCTCCAGTCTGTTCCACAAACATGTTGTTGTCTCCTCTTCAACGATGTTAAACAACACTTCATCTTCCAGACACAAACCAATGGTACTGAGGGCTCTTGCATCGAGATATTCTCAGTCCTCGTCTATCATGCTTGTTGGTTACTTTGTCTTTCCAACCAATGCCTTTTGCAATCCTTGTTGCACAAGCAAATCCTGCATCTTGAGCTTCCATAGCGCAAAGCTATTCTTGCCGCTGAATTTCTCCACCTCAAACTTAGAAGTCTCCACTTTCGCCATTAGCAAAAAACTTCAAAAACACTACTTATAAAACTGACTCTTTTTATAATGGAAGAGTATTATTATATTTAAATTAAACTCCAAAAATATAAACTTTAATTAAAAGGTTTAATTATTTTTTTTACTATAAAACCTTTTATTAAAAAATTGATCTCTTCCACCCTTTTATTATAATAAAAAATGCCACCTAAAAAAAGCTTACCTCCATTATTAGTCCCTGCCAAAGCAAGACTATAGCAATGAGTTTGCTATTGATTTGACATTAATTTGCTTTATATTTTAAATTTGCTTGTAAAATGTAATGTTTAACTTAAGAAAATAAATATATATTTTTTGATATAGCAAAAACATTTATTTTTTTCATCTCTAATTGGTTAATATATTTCAAGTCTTGTTGTTGCCTTCACATATTTCAATATTTAAAATTAATTGCATAATAAATAACAACAATTCTAATTGGTTGTACAACATATATAGTACTTATTACACTACCACAATAAAAATAATTTTTAAAATTTACATTTCCCAATATAAAAGAGGAAATGAATAGTGATATTGATGTTTTGGATGTGTCATGTCATAACATATTAAAATATTATATAAATTAAAATATATATTATATATTTTATAATATATATGTTAACACATTAAAATATTACATGTATTAATATATATATTAAAATATTATATAAATTAAAGTATATATTATATATAATATATATGTTAACACATAAAATATTATAATATATTATATATTAAAATGTATTATATATATACACATTAACCCATAAAATATTATAATATATTATATATTAAAATGTATATTATATTTTATAATATATATATGTTAAGATAGTAAAATATTATATATATTAGAATATATATTATAAAATGTGAAATGTTTATTTTTATTTTTTGTTTTTTAAATAAGGTTTGCATTTGACTTGCTTAGTTTAACTAGAAGGAAATTCAGGTTAATCCCAAAACTATATGGAAGCTACATTAAATTAAAATCATGGTAAGATATTTTGTCCAGTACTGGTTATGACAAATCTATAAACTATGTGTCATCATGGAGCAATAAGACTTTCTCCATCCCTTGTGAATCTATGTCGAATTCTTTTAAGAAGCTGATTTCTTTTAAGATTATGAAACTAGCTCATGTGTTAGCATATTATTCATGTTTCAAGTAATCATCATGAATAAGTATAGGGTGTTAACTATCATCTTCATTTCCAAATTTACTTAGCAGGGACTAAGCTGCCATGCAACCCTTGTTTAATAATGGATTCTCCATAATAAGACAAGCGTGTTTAAGAATGGTTCCAACTTTATGAAGAATAAAGTATCCTCCACCTCACCATTTTTTCATTAAAAAAGCTCACGACCATGTCTTTAAAGCTCACGACCATTACCAAAAAAAATTCGAACTTCAAACCATTAGCGCTATTTTTGAGATCGATGCTCTTGTAAGCCTGCGGGGTGGCACTGATTTTGGAGGATAGTGTACCTTGAGTGTGGATGTCGATGGGGGAGCATCGATTTGCTGACGCATCTCTAACATTGTCTAAGGAGTGTTGGTGATTTTAAACTCACTCGATAATGCCCTCTATTCTCAGAAAGTATATGGGTTTTTCAGTATTTACGTGGAAACCTAATACGGGAAAAAACCACGGGTCAATGATAATCAATATTCTTTTTTCCAATATTCTTATTATTCAAGGGAGAATTACAATAGCCAACACCATCATACAATAATCCTCTCCTCACCACTCACTCCATAGTGTTGTGTCTTGCTCACACACTACATTGTATTGGACATTCACCTCTATGGGTATGCTCGTATATATAACATCTATCACATAGTTACACGAACTGATCATAAATAGATCACATAGATACACAACCTATTCATTGAAGAGTGCATGCATGCACAATCTAAACTTAGTTGATTTGCATGTGCATGCTACCGCATGGAAATTAATTGGTAGGTTTTCAACCATAGAAAGAGTGAAAACATAGAGTCTATTGCAGTGACATCTCAAGCAAGTTCTTCTTCGGGGAAATGATTTGGCTAGTGATCGTGTGTAGGGAAATGGCTAGGCCAATCCATGATTGTCGGTCTCTGATCATACAACTCTTAAAATATGAGATAAACTTCCCAGTTTTTTTGACAAGCACATCCAATTCTACAATTCCATTACCCTATAATGCGGTATCAACCTTATTTCCAAATTGCAAGACAAAATAAGGGTATACTTAACAACAATATTCAATGGAAGGCTTAATGAGTTGATATTCATGTTTTCCTCATATCTCCAAAGTTGACTGCTACTTGAGCAATCTAAGATAAAACTCCACATCGTTCCAAGTATTTTTGTGTTTTCACAATCGAGCAAACTGTGAATACTCAACTTGGAAATGACATATTATGAGACTTAGAGTAGATTTCTGGCTTATGGAAATGGCGTGGAGTTGACTCAATTCACATATATGCAACTTCACACTATTTAAAAAACCATTCCGAGGTCGAAATTGGGGTAACCCATCCACAACCAATTCACCTCTACAATCTTCTATGTTCAAATATGTACAAGAACATATGCGAGATCTCGGTAGAATGAATGATGGAATAAATCATCCTATAGTGCTCACTAAGGATTACCCAAGCGATGGTCTGTATGATGGTATTGGAACACAAACAATGAATGTCACCCCTACTTTGTTGCATGCTTTGGAATATGGAACCATTTTCGTCACAACCTAGAAGAACACAAGGATTTGTCGTGATGAGGTGTGTGTTTTTATTTAAACCCATTTTTTTTGGCCTAGGGAAATGACAATTGAAGGTTTCATTACTGGTTGTACTATATATAACTCCCTTATAAATGGGCATATAAAAAAAGTGCAATGCAAGAAATTTTGAGATTATTTAAGTACATGTCAATCAAGTATGCTTCACCTGATGCAAATGAGGCAAATTTTTTTTTTAAGAGATGCTGTCAATTGGTCTAGTACCCAACTCACATTCTTATGCTATTATTATCAATGGACATTGCAAAGGAGGTAGTGTGTAAGAGGTTTTGAAACTTCATGATGAGATGTTTAAGAAATATTTATCACTTAGTATTGATTGTTATACACTTCTTGTCAAATTACTTTGTAAGAAAAGCTGCCTGAAGGAGGAAAATCATATATTGAATATTGAGGGCGCAAATGCTTTGAATCCATTCCATCATATGGTGAATAACGAACATGCACCAAATAATACGACATACAATACATTGATGAATGCATTTTATAAAGAGGGTAAGATGTATTGAAATTTTGAGAAATACTTAAGAAAGAGTTATTTCCACATCTTATATATTACACCATATTGATTATGGTTACTACAATAAGAGTAGCCTACATGGAACATTTAGATATTTTACAAGATTGACTTAAAAAGGTCTTGTAATTGACATAGTTCCATTCAATGTACTTGTTACAAGACTTTGCAGAAAAAGGTCACTACTCGGAGAAAGACAATGATCACAATAGAGAGAGATGATATTCATTATAACTTGTACACAATATTGGAAGATGAAATCTATTGGTGAAATATTTGGCTAGTGCATGGAGAAAATCGATTAGAAACCAATTCTTTGCACCAAATTACTTTCCAACAAATTCTCATTAAACAAATGTGTGTGTGTGTTTACAATTTAGGCAGATCTATTGCTCAAATCTACCATAAAGGAATGATATATCATAGATCTAGATCAACCACACACTGATACTTTATGACTCTTTTGACATTTATCTATTTGCAACAAAGAATTGATTTACCTAATTGAATGTCTTTTATGCACACTAAAAGTGTTTTGGTTCTCTTGCAATGGTAGATTGCTCTTATAAATGAATTTACATAATTTTATGGAGCATTAGGGAAAATATGATCTACGTGGATATGGAGACACTAAATATCATAGAAGCTAGATCCAAAATTTGATCCAGCTAATGCAATAACCTGATAAGGATAACTTTACATCTATACATTATCAAATTTCATACTACTTAAAAATAATGTCATACAGATTTAAAAATGCTTAAAATTCTTAATGGAAAAATGAAAATCATAGTTATTAGATCTCTCTATTTATCTGACTTAAATTGGAAAGGCCCATAGGCATTGAGGTTTGAAATCACCTCTGATACCATATGTAATATCCCAAAATATAACAGAGATAAATCAATAATTTTTAATTAAGGAAACCCTAATGAAATTTAATCAACTCATATAAGAGGTGAGGAACTTACCTGTGTTGAAGAACCCAACTTACTTGCAACCAGGTGACTTCTTAAAAACAACCATACCTGATCCTTGACCTGGAAACCACAACACAAAGTCGGGGATGAATCTTCACCCAATTGTAGACCTTACTACTTTAATCTTCAGTAGCAGGTCACCCTCGAACCCTCAATCTACTATTCAACTAGAAATATTAAGCCTTGTTCTCTCTTTAGACTCACCAAAGAGAGATGTGCCAAAGAGGGAGATGCCATTTTCTCTTTACTTTCCTCCTTATATAGAATCTGAGAACTCAATCCCTAGGATTCACTTGAATTATTTTTTATATTTTTAGGGCTTTCCATAGATTGTCGTTACTTATTTTACCATTACCTCGATTATTTATTTGTAAGTACTTTTTATACATTATTATTATTATTTACTTATGTATTTATTCGTTTAATAATACCAATATGGGGATGATCCCTTTAGTGTTACACATCAAAATTACTCACTTCGACAATGTTACATTCTCATTGTCGCAAGTGTCGAAAGTGTCGCACTTTTGTCGCAAGTGTCGCATTATCTTTTCATAAGTGTCACATCACGAACGACACCATGAAAACACTTGATACAACCCCTAAAACATGTTATAAGAAGAAGCCCCTTCATCGACAGTCGAAACACATGTTTTTCTATGGGAATTGCTCATCTTAGCAACTTTTGGGAAGATCGACGCTCTCCTGTTCATATACAGGGAGCAATAGCGCTCTTTGTTCATCTTACAAGGAGCATTGTAGCACTCTATTTCCCATTCTAAGGGAGTGCCGAATTGGTTGAACAAATATAGGAAGAAATCTCATTTTCTTCTAAAGAAATATATGGACGGATCGAGTTGGTTTGGTTCAAATCTAACCCCTAGGCTGAATATAAGGAAGATATCACAACTATTGGAGCCATATCCTAAACTAATTCCAAATATACCCAAGGTGGTTGAGCCTCTCAAATCCTATAAATGAAGGCATTCTCATGGTGAACAAGAGAGGGAAAAAAAATCAACAAAGCATTTTTATTTTGATTGTGGATCTTTCGAGCAAGGGTTGGACGAGGAGGACTTGGAGAGACTGCTGCAATATCATATGAAGGTTGCAAGTTTCCTTTTGAAGTTCTCATTAATATAATTGGCCTATTTCATTCTAGTATGTGTTTACATGTACATGTCTATGCTTGTATTAATCTTCATAGATCGATTGATTTTGTCTAATCCATTAGAGTAGGAGATAATCATTTGTTTCTTATTGTCCATTGTCGGTCCTGTTCAAAACTCGCGGATTGGAGCAACTTGGACAAACGTCAAAAGTGAGGTACTTCATACTTTCCCTCCTTCTCTCTTTTTTGATGGATAAAATGAATCTATAGGAATGGTAGTGTCTAAAGGTAGTTTTTTGTCTTGGTAGACACATTTGTACTCCAAGGGAAAGTTCACCCCTCCACAGGAGAATATTTCCGTAACACTTAGGATTATTATTATTATTATTATTTAATAATAATTCCAGAATGATCCTTTCTATGATAATAAATATACTTCCTTTTTCTTCTTCTTATATTATTATTATTATTTATTTAATTAATTAAATAATAATAATAATAATAATATGGGGCATGACATGTTGGTGAATCTTACTAGCTCTTACTATGCAAACTATAAAATGTTTGATGATATTTTTGTAAAAATATTCAAATTTATAAGGGTTTTATATAGTTTCTAAAATATTTAGGCTATTTCTCAGGTAAAAAAAATTATTCTATAAAATTTGGGAGAATCATTTTTAGAAAAAATGGAAATTGGCGAATCTTTTTTGGGGGAAAAGCATGGAAAAATAGCCCATGTGCGATATATAGCCCCTAAAATTTTCTATGTATATAACCTTTCTAGTAGTCCTTCCTCTCTTCCTTATTTCTATAAAATTCTCCCTCTCTAAGAGAAAGAATACATATTTTTTTATCCATATAATATAGTATAGATAATATTATGCTATTGAGAAGTTAGATAATTCCTTCTATATCGAGGGAAGAAAATCCCATTTATCCTTATTATTTGCTTGGCCTCATGTTGGAGGAACCTAGTCGACCAAGTTCAATAGTTAACTTAGTATTGTAATAAAATAAGTCCACCAAGGTCTGTACTTGACTAGGAACTTGAGTAGTCGACCAACCAAGAAAGTTAAGGTAGTTGCAACTACATCCATCTTATGGAATGTATAAATAGACATGAACTTGACATTGTAATAATTGAATGGAGAAAGATCTTATATAAAGACTACTTGTTGTTGGTTCTATAGTTACTTTTTTTCTCTCCTCCTCCTTCTTCATGTGCATGTTTGTATATTCTTGTTTGTATAATATGGTTTAATGACTGCATTATTGGTAACCACATTCACTTCGCAATCCCTTAGATTACAACATTGGTTCCATTATCAATAATACCGATATGAAACTTCTATAATAGTTACATGCATGCACATATGCTAAGTGAGGAGGAGATGAATGAGTGGTGGGAGAGGAAGTTGGAAAATTATTTGAAAAATTATGCTATAAGAAATCCATTGATCGTTGCACATGATAGGAGATGATTCTTTACAAAACTCATGAGAAGTTCATAGAAACAATTCTTGTGAAGTTAAAGAAGCTTGTTGAAACACTTTCTTATGAACAATCTAACAGAAGATGAAACGTTTCTACCAAAGTTTATGAGTGGGGGTAGGAAAAAATTGCTTGAGTGGGTCAAGAATTTTATTGAATATTAATGTGAAGAACAAGCAATCAAGGAACACACATTGTTGGACAATGTGAAGAGCATATTCTTCACTAAAAATCATGACAATTTTCTTTTCTATTTTCTAGCTTTATTACATAAGTGAATCAACAAAGGAGTTGGATGTATTGTTAAAGCACAAACTCCCTTAATAATGCCTCACTAGTTAGAATATCCCCCACATGTTCGTGGTACTAGTGATTTGGATGACGTTATCAAATTAAGAGGAAGGAAGTGGAGTATTCAATCTAGTGTTGATGCATTGATCAAATCCATGGCTACATTGTTAGAGTTTATATACACATCACCGTATGAAGAACTGAGGAGTTAAAAACCTTCTCAAAAATGTGTGGAAGTATACAAGGGCTTCCGAGGGGGCTCCTCTTATGAAGTTTCCATGGGATTATTTCTCGTGTGTCTCTCTAGGTACCTCAAGCCCTTCTTCTTTGTGAGTGTCAATAATAGGCCATGAGGAGAAAAATGACCTATTGGGACTTCAAATTCAACCTTATCCAATTGTCAATACCATCATACCCTTTTATTGCTTGCAATATGCAATTAGAACACCAATCCTTGTGTGAAATTACTTAATATTATGATTTCTTTGGATTGGATTTAACCTTATCCTCTTTGAAGGGGATGCTTATAAGGGATGACAATAGCAATATGTGACTAGAACACCAATCCTTACATGAAAGTACTTAAGATCAAGATTGGATTGAACCTTATCCTCTTTAGAGGGGATGATTAAAATAGATGGCAATAGTAGTGCATGATTAGAATACCAACCCTCCCATCGAAGTACTTAATATTATGATTGCTTTGGATTGGATTGAACTTATCCTCTTTGGAGGGGATGCTTAAAATGGATGAAAATTGGTGGGTTTTAATAGGTTGTAGATAAGGTAGAGTGGTTGGTTGAAGAGTCCATTCATAAATTATTGAAAAAGTTGAGTAGAGCCTTGCCCTTATAAGAACACCTTTAATGTAATTAAAGGGTGTAGTATATTTCATGATTATGGATAATATAATCATTTAAGAACATAGAGAAGGATTGGAATTTCTAAATAGTGAAGGGAATATATATTTAAACTTGAGTGGTCTATAAAGTCATTCATTGTATACAAATTGAAGCAAGGGGAGTTGTAGAGAAACAAGTCCCTGCCAAGAAGGTAGAGGAGCTTGATTGAGCTGCAATGTGTTATCCAATATCTTGATTGAGCAATGTGTATTATCTTGATTGAGAAAATTTGCACAGGAATTCTTTGCAAACTTCTGGAATGAGCTATTGATTAGCTCCTTGGAGAGGACCTTCATCTTCTAGGGTTTCTTCAAAGTAAAATTATTCAGAAATCTCATCCAAATTTTTCTTATGATCTTAAATCCCTACAATATCACATTTTTACCACGCATAATCAATCAGGTACAACAATGCATGAATGATAAGCTGGCTTGAAACCGATCTGTCCCCAAGAGGGGAGGTATTCAACATCCGATAAGAATGACCGACATATTTGTATCCTCTCTTTCAAAATTGAAACTTATTTTCAAATCAACTTAATTTTTAAAATAAGTTATTCCTCTCTTTGAATTTCCTCCCTCCTAATCAATCATTCAATTTGCTCTTTTTAGATTGTTGGGCTGCATGCATTACTTTTAGAATTAGATACATTGTTTGAAAGCTCGAGCCTTTCATTTATTTGAAGAGAATACATTCTAAATTGCTTTTTTATATTAGACCTTAGCCTCCCCTTAAAGAGTGTTGTAACCTTCAATTCTATTTCGTTTGATAGTTGTAATCCAACATAAACCCAAAGTTGAGACTATTTTATGTTGATTAATCACAATTTTGGCTTTGGGATCATTTTGATGTTTCATCTCATGGATTTAACGTGATGTGTTATTTTTTTTTAAATTGTTGACATGGCTCCAAAATGAAAAGGCAAGAGGAAGAAACTGATGAAGGAACAAAGGATTGATTGGTCAATGGCCTAGATAGAAAATTGTATCATACAAAGTCAATAAACACAATCTTAGGAAGAATGCAATAATAGTTCTTAGAACTTTAGATTTAAAGAATGTCCTTTATCTTCTAAATTGATGAATTCCATAAAAAATTCATTGGCATAGAAACCAAATCTTATAACTAAGATATTACTCATGAAAAAAACAAGTTTAAGAGTCATTGTATTTCTTGCTAGGTTAATGGAAATTTGGGTACTATCACTAAAAGACATAATACAATAACATGAAAAAGAGAAATTAACATGACTTTTGTAGGAGCCCCATATTCTAATATGTCCCTTAATAAAATATTTTAAAATAGTTCTATCTTTATATAAAAGAGCGTCCAATCAGGTAGTTCCATTTTCAGGATATTACGTAAACTTGCCACTTCCAATTCTCTCATTTTCCATGCAGTGTTTTTTTTAAATGACTAACAACGTCTCAATGATGAGAAAGATACTGATTCTTTAAAGTTTTTCTTTAAAAAATGAAATATGTCAAACATCAATAATGCAACATGACAACATCAATCACATATAAAAGGGAGACTGGTTTTAAAATGTAAATCCTTCTAGCTGCATGAAATGCAATATATCCATTTTCAAACATTGCTTCTTTTGATAAGGCAAAAGAGACAAAATGTACAAGAGACAAACAGTAAAAGGAGCCGTGAGCTCCCTTAACACATATTGAGACTGACTTCTTTGAAAATGTAAACCACTCCACTTGCATGTAGTGAACGAAATAGAAGTGATCTATGCAATCAATACAAGCTAGTTCATATCAAGCTAAGTAATGGAAATCATTAGAGCTGTAACGTGATCTTACCAACATGATACACAACTCTCATAAATTGTAACTATAGTATATCGTAAACACAAGTTGTTTCCATAATATAGAGTAAGAAATTATATCATTGTCCCTTAAGTTCAATCAACTAATGTTCTATGATACTATGATTACCATTATGGTTTCGATAAGGTATAATTTAGTTATACTAGGTAAGCACTAATATGTACTATATTAACTCCATTTATTTGTTGAATATGAAGCTGTAACCCTTTGTTACCATCTCTGGGTTTGTGATATTTATTTTCGTAACATGGCCGAACTAGAGCAAGAACGTGCTGCCTGTAAATCATACACATGAATTGAAGGAAACAATGCTGCATAAATCTCATGAGAATTCAAAGATCTGTGAAATAAATAGAATAATGTAGTTGCATATATTCACCATATTACTTAACATATGTTTTTCTCCACTCATGGTAGAATGAGAGAACTCTAGGAAGAATATCGTGAGAAAAATGCATCATAGTGAGATTGGCCTGCTACATCATATTCATCATGTCTTTTGCATTTCCCATAAATAACTTATATGGGGGACCTATGATATTTTGTGATTCGAAATGCAATTTTATTTTCAGAGGCCTCCACCATAGACAACTTATGACTCTCATGACTACTGCAAAAAGTGCCCAAAAGCTGCTCCAACCACAAACGTAAAATCCCATGAATCCATTGTCATCATTCCACTCTACAATATGAGCACATGCTTAAAAACAAATAAAGAAATGCACAATTTTCCCCTCGGAGTAGGATCCCATAAGCCAAATGGAGCAAAAGATAATTTTACAGATATGTAATGCTATATGTGATCTAAGTTATGTTTTATAGACAAGCAATTCATCTTAATATTATCAAGTAAAGAGGAGAAAAGTGGAAATTAATATAATATAATAATATAATATAATATAATAATATAATATAATACAATAATATAATCTAATATAATATAATCAAAGTTCACCATTCATGTATCATGAATGCATAGACTCCATAAATCATGTATCATGCATGCACATACTCCATCTCTCATACAACAAGTGTCTCATCGGGGAAAGAGCGAGATGCTTTTCCTACCTAAACTAGGGCCAAATATTTCTTGCTAGTGATATTCAATCAACTGCGCGTACTTCTGAATATGCCTTTGCTACGGATAGTGTCTCTAGCGAAGATGCTAGTGAATCTACTCACTACAGTACTGCTCCTTATTAGGGTTATGGGTATCTCTTATATAGTATCGAGAATGACTACATAAGCTTAAGGGATTTGCCCACGATGAGACAATATGCAAATTTCTGCCAAATTGAAGGCCACTTATGAGCTTGGACAGTTACCAGGATTTTCTGTTGGCCAACATGAAGCCTGTCTTACTGATATCAAAGTGATTTATTTGACAGAGAAAACCTACCTTTGAATTTTTGTGTATTTCATGGTGAGTGTCACATCTAACTAAAGCATGAGAACCAGATAATATTATCTATGGGTTCGACCAACTTCCTTCGCTTTGACCAGGTTCTTCGGGTTGGAGAAACCAACATGTATTTGGCCTATCCTTGGGGCATCATCGTGTGTTTTCGTAAAGCCTTGAATTTGGCTTCTCATGGAAACCTGGGGGCTCTTCAAGTATGGTGGCTCAATAGGGGCATCTCTTTGTTTCTCTCGACCATTGATGTAGGCTTTCCTTCTCACTTCCTTATCACGATTCTGTGTTGAAATTGACTCGACTAGCTGGTAGGATGGGGCTATGTTGGCTCTATGAGGTTCCCCCCTCCCTGTGTATGTCTGTTTATTGCCCTGATGGATTCCCCAACCTTTCTAAAAAGGAGGTTTTGCAAAATGAAAACAACAAATGCGAAGATTTTCATGATAATCTATTCCACCCAAAGTTGGATGAACAAAATCAGGATAACCAGAAACATAAAAAACATAATCAAAGCTTCTTACTGTATCAGAGAAATGGGAGGAAACAGGTTAAGAATCATCCTTTTGTGATCGGGGGATCAAATTTTGCTCAAAAATTCAAAGTGCTTAGAATCGCTTCAAACCGGACGAGAGCATAGGCCTCGTCGTTGCGAACCCAACGCAATTCATTTTGTCTCAAACAAACGTCGGGAGCAAGAGATATTGCAATCTCTTCATAAAGTCAAACAGGCAAAAAAAATGATGCTGACTGTACAGTCCGTGCAGGCTGACGTGGCAGGGCCGTATGACCGTACAGAAGTGACATGGCATATGATGATTGGCAGGCATGGTCGAATCAGATGGTGACACATGGAATTTCGTTGGTTAATGGTAAGGTGCCACGTGGCCCAATCATGGGATGCCACGTGGCACCCCTTTATTGGCTTGTGGTTTGTTATGTAAAATTTTATGGGTTCGTGGGGGTCGAACCCCAGACCTCACCACCGGTGTAACACTTTAACAAAGTCCCCACGACCATTACGCCCATATGATGTTGCTTACCATATAATGGTTCGCATTATATTTAAATTTGTATGATTGTATATTTGGGCAGGGGTCGGGCCGGGGCTTAGCCCTGGCCCATGGTTGTGTTGATATTACATATGACCACCATATATATATATGATTGCGCATGGGTATAACACAACCCTGGTCATGTGTACTACCATGTGACTTGATATAATAGTTGGCGCGGTTTTACATTATGGTTTGAACAGTTCAAACGACCTGCCATGTGTCGTATTATGATTTGCCTTTGGTTTTATCCCTTTGCACCGGTCATATGGAGGACCGCATGTGCCCAGGTGCTAGGCGGTTAGGGGCTGGCGCGCCCTTAACCGTCCTATGGTTTGCACCATTGGTGCGGTTGCGCTCGGTGCTGGGTTTTCACGCTATTTATTGCGTGTGTGCCAGGTTCATTGAAGAAGGGTGCAATTTGTAGATGCAAAGACAACAAGCTTGAAGGGGGAGACTTCCAGGAGGCCTAACTTCTTCGTTTTTCGACCGATTGAGGTGCCGAAAGAGCCCATACAGGGGTTTTGGGACGCTCTGAATCCATTGGAGTAGTCGGTTTGTCAGTTTGAGCATTGTAAGACATGTTTTTGAGCACTTTTGAGCAATTAATAATAATGATCCATTGGAAGCTGGACCAAGAGATGTAGCCCAAGAGAGGGGTGAACTCCTTTATCAATTGCTGTGTTTATGTGCTTATGTTCATTGATTATGCTGCTGTCTATGTGTATTTTTCATAAGTAATCCCTTAATTTATGTGTTGCAAAACTGATCCATTTGCTTTAAACACATAACATTTACATTGCAATAATTTCAAGTTTTTCAAGTCTTCTTCATTTTTAGA
>SNQJ01S0022937.1:87037-103020 GCA_010110895.2 Picea sitchensis | reverse complement strand
ATAGACTGAAAATAGTCTTTTGGAGGTCCAAAAGCTTCCCAATGGGGAGGTGTGATCAGGGGATCAAATTTTGTTCAAAAATTCAAAGTGCTCAGAATCGCTTCAAACCGGACGAGAGCGTAGGCCTCGTCGTTGCGAACCCAACGCAATTCGTTTCGTCTCAAACGGATGTCAGGAGAGAGAGATATTGCAATCTTTTCATAAAGTCAAACAGGCAAAAAAATTGATGCTGACTGTACAGTCCGTACAGGCTGACGTGGCAGGGCCGTATGACCGTACAGAAGTGACGTGGCATATGATTATTGGAAGGCATGGTTGAATCAGATGGTGACATGTGGAATTTCATTAGTTAATGGTAAGGTGCCACGTGGCCCAATCATGGGCTGCCACGTGGCACCCCTTTATTGGCTTGTGGTTTGTTATGTAAAATTTTATGGGTCCATGGGGGTCGAACCCCGGACCTCACCGCCGGTGTAACACTTTAACAAAGTCCCCATGACCATTACACCCATATGATGTTGCTTACCATATAATGGTTCACATTATATTTAAATTCGTATGATTGTATATTTGGGCGGGGGTCGGGTCGGGGCTTAGCCCCGACCCATGGTTGTGTTGATATTACATATGACCACCATATATATATATATGATTGTGCGCGGGTATAACACAACCTCGGTCACATGTACTACAATGTGACTTGATATAACGGTTGGAGCGGTTTTACATTATGGTTTGAACAGTTCAAACGACCCGCCATGTGTCGTATTATGATTTGCCTTTGGTTTTAGCCCTTTGCGCCGATCATATGGAGGACCGCATGTGCCCAGGTGCTAGGAGGTTAGGGGCTGGGGCACCCTTAACCATCCTACGGTTTGCACCATTGGCACGGTTGCACCCGGTGTTGGGTTTTCACGCTATTTATTGCGTGTGTGCCAGGTTCATTGAAGAAGGGTGCAATTTGTAGATGCATAGACAACAAGCTTGAAGGGGGAGACTTCCAAGAGGCCTAACTTCTTCGTTTTTCAACCGATTGTGGCACCGAAAGAGCCCAGACAGGGGTTTTGGGACGCTCTGAAGCCATTGGAGCATTCAGTTTGTCAGTTTGAGCATTGTAAGACATGTTTTTGAGAACTTTTGAGAAATTAATAATAATGATCCATTGGAAGCTGGACCAGGAGATGTAGCCCAAGAGAGGGGTGAACTCCTTTATCAATTGTTGTGTTTATGTGCTTATTTTCATTGATTATGCTGCTGTCTATGTGTACTTTTCATATGTAATCCCTTAATTTATGTGTTGCAAAACTGATCCATTTGCTTTAAACACATAACATTTAAATTGCAATAATTTCAAGTTTTTCAAGTCTTCTTCATTTTTAGATCATTTTGGGAACGGGTATACCCATTATATACGAGGTTATTGAGCACAAAATTGTGTTCTAATGGACATAATTGCCAATAATATCACTCAAAATATATAGAAAGACAAAGCACATGTGAAGGGCGATTGACATCTACTAAGCACTGCTTGCGGGCTCCGTACTTGATTCCCATAGTGATTACTTGGTGCTTGCGGAATTGATGGGTAATCTACCAATTTTGGATCCTCCTACACTTTGGAAGAGATGAACGAGGGTCATCCATCGGAGTTGGTTGAGCACCAAGACTTATGGTTTGGTCGGTGGGGGAGCCGCGCGTGAAAGACTACATTTATAATACTATTGAAAACTACTAAATTGACTACATCGGGAGCTGGCGTAGTTAAGATCCAATGGGTAAGTGATAAATTCATAGAAGCCTAATTATTTTGGTTTCCTGATGTTTTATTTTTAGTTTGAATAAGTAAACATATATAAGTTAGAGGCTTACCGGATAGAGGAATCAATCATTGCTTTCTCAAGCTCACCAATTCTCCATGAAATAGATATTGCAAAAATTGCAGGAGGCCCATGAGAACTGATCCATGGGTTAGTGAAAAACTCAATAGTTATTAACATAACCCACACATACAAAAAAGACAAATTAATGATGAAAGTTATGTTGATCCACCTACAGGTTTCAACCAACAAATGAAGAAATCGGTAGCAACCACCACCTAGCAAATGAAGAAGTCGAAAACAGGTAGCAGGGGCATGTGCAGGTTGATTGAAGTGTTGGGACAAGAAAGGACATGATTGTTTGTGCATGCTGATTGAAGTCCTGGGACACATGCTGATTGAAGTCCTGGGACAAGAAAGGGCATGGAGAAGGCTTCTATTCCTCCATTGTTCCTCATACTAGGAAGCATGTTGATTGAAGTTCTGGGACAAGAAAGGGCATGGAGAAGGCTTATATTCCTCCATTGTTCCTCATACTTTAGTAGCCTGGCGTAGCTACATGCAATCTACAGGTGGACAGGGTAGCTACAACAGGTGGACATGGAAACTACAAGAACTGGACAACGCAAAGAATAAGCATAATGAAATGAAACTTACAATAGGATAAATGTAGGACAAACATTAAATGTTTATGAACTAATGCTAGCTCTGCAACTAGCATTAATTCACCTCAATCCATGTAATATGGATATCTCTTCCATTTCTGTAACTTTGAAACTAAAATTCTCATCAAAATTGCTCCTTGCCTCGATATGAGGCCAAAAAAGATGTAAATGTTTTTTATTGGCAGATATCTCGTCTTTAAGTTTTTTTATTGGAGGTTATAAAGTGTTTTAACTCCATAACTTAGGCTATAATGATAAAAAGTGTTTTGGACTCCGCGCAAAACTAATGCCCAGACTAAAAACCATTTACTATAATCCCTAGCCTAAAGGTAGGGACTAATAAGTATTACATTTGAGTCATAATGTATTCTTACTTCGAGGNAGTAATATTACATCATAGGTCTAGTTTGAGAGTTTTAGACAAAAAATCTTACAAACTACATTTCCATAACAAATACTGTCTATATAATTATACAAAATTTCCAGTATTTCGTGATGCTATATATTCGATAATATAGACCTAAAATTCTAATAACCTTGAAAAAAATTGTACTTAGCAGAAGGCATGGTGTTTGGTAGCTTCTTCCTAGATGAAATTTAGAGAGGTAGAGTCCTACTTTACCATGTCCATGTCATTGGTGAGCTGGTGTATATATTCATCTTCCTTTGGTTCACCTTGGTTCAAGTTAACTAACAATTTTTTGTTAGATGCTCCTGATTGATCTTCTTTGCTCCAGTTTATCACCATATTCCTAAGAAAATTGCATTCTACTTCAAGGGAAACCATCGTTTTCTTCTGTTCCACAATAATGTTCATGATCATTTCAATTTGATAATTGACCTAATTTTTGTTCTCATGGAATTTAGAGAGGATAGATAATATAGATGACCTGTTACAATGGATTTTCTCCTCATGATTTATGAGAACTCTTTTAATGTCATGAAGATTTATGTAATCCATAAAGGTTATGCCAAGACCACAATCCCGAACTATATTCAAGTTCATACAACCACCCAATTCCCAAATGCTTTGCAATATGTTCCAGGCCTAGGTTAACCTAGGTGTTCCAATACTCAATCTGCAAAATGCACGCCAACGATAAATAATCTAGAAACTAGATGAAAGTGTTAATATGGCCTATATAATCTAAAATATAAATAACTTGGAGGCTTAAGAACCCTCCATGCAAAAAATTATCTCAAAGGGGAAAGCACCCCTAAAGACCAAACAAAACTTGAAACAGTGAAAGAAATACAACCACTACCAAATAGACAAGAAATATTACTAGTTTGCATCTTGTTGCATTCCAAACTTCCCACAAATGATTCCCCATTAGAACTACCTGATTCTCACATCTTCCAAGGAAATATCCAACCAAGGATTCAAATGCATGTGAAAACATAACTCCATGCATGCAATGGGGGGATAGACGTTTCATCACATAATTTACCCAATGCCAAATTTGAAATATAATGCTACAAGCCATGTGAAGTATTAAATGACTACTACATGTCTTGGTACTCATGATTATGGAATAATATGATGGTTAATAATTCCATTAACATTGAGAAGCCCCACTTTTAGAGATGAGGAAATGTTAGCAAACTGATCAACTTCACAATTGTTTTCACATAATACATGACTAAATGATACTTTGAAGAAATAATCTACTTCTTGTTTAACTATGGTTATGGAAGATGCTAATTAATTGTCAGCTAGAGTAGAGTTCGAGATCATATAATTTATGATTTTGTTCGAATCACCAACCACACACAAATATTGAATACCTGATTCCTTCACTATTCCCAATCCTTGCAATAGAGTGTAAGCTTATACTTGATTGTTGAGTGAGATACCAAGTCCCTCTTACCCCCCTCTCACCTAGGGGTAACTAGAGGATATCATGTCTTATGGGCCACAATGAAGATAGTGATCCCAAAGATGATCATCATCATTCTCCACATATACCATCCCATCAAATTCCTCCCCCCTCATCCAGCTTAACTCATTTCCCTTGATTAGCATGGTTCATTTGATGATGGTGGTCCAAAACACATGAGGTACAGTAGTCATTGTTTCATATAAAGTGCCACGTTTAACGCATTAGGAATTTAAGTGAGGATCATGGGCTGAATTAAGATAATGTATCATGATTGCTTGGAATTTATGCTTTTTGCCTTGTTTCAACTTGGTGGTTATCAAAGGTGTCCCAGTCCAGTGTTGTCACCATTGAGGAAAAGTGGTACTACTAGGAGGCCTTGATAGGGGTAATGTACTACTCCCTTCCATACTTAACACTTTCCATCTTAATTCCTTCCATTGTCCTTGGTCCTAATGCACTGAATGCATATTAATCAAAAGGACCTAATCCCAGTAAGGAAAATAATAAAATCTTGAAACCTAAAAAAGGGACTTGTAAAACACTAAAAGAATATCAAACGACAAGAAGGGTTTTGGAATATACACACTACCAAGGAAATGGTATCTCAGGCAGCAAGCACTCCCCATAAAAAGGTGCTCATGGAAATGGACATAGCACAGTTTCCTTGCATGCCAATGACTCCATGACCATGAAGTAAACCCCATGTCACATCATTCATTATACTTACACTTTTAAGGGTTTCATAGAAACTGCCTCTCTACCTAGGTACTGACACAGATGATAGGGTCTTATGATGGTCCTCCCATACCTAAACTTGGAAAATTGTATAAATTCTTGAGCTAGTGTGAAGTTTGAAGAAGATTCCTAATGTGAATTGCTTATGTGGATCTTGTATTAAGTGGTGGCTTATTTTACATGATTCTAATGGCTTTGATATCTGGTAGTTTTCGTTCTTACTTGATTCTATGGACCTTGTTTGGTCATGATGCACCTTGAAATACTCCTTTGGAATATACACACTACCAAGGAAATGGTATCTCAGGCAACAAGCACTCCCCATAAAAAGGTGCTCATGGAAATGGACATAGCACAGTTTCCTTGCATGCCAATGACTCCATGACCATGAAGTAAACCCCATGTCACATCATTCATTATACTTACACTTTTAAGGGTTTCATAGAAACTACCTCTCTACCTAGGTACTGACACAGATGATAGGGTCTTATGATGGTCCTCCCATACCTAAACTTGGAAAATTGCATAAATTCTTGAGCTAGTGTGAAGTTTGAAGAAGATTCCTAATGTGAATTGCTTATGTGGATCTTGTATTAAGTGGTGGCTTATTTTACATGATTCTAATGGCTTTGATATCTGGTAGTTTTCGTTCTTACTTGATTCTATGGACCTTGTTTGGTCATGATGCACCTTGAAATACTCCTTTGGAGGATCTTTTCAGGATGATTCCCAAGACATTATACATTGTACATAGGACATTACACACTTGATGCAGAGTGTTAGGCCTTGTGATGTTTTGACATTCCGTGGGGCACCTTTCCACACCTCTTGGACCTTGGACGTTGGACATACAAGCTTGAATATTGTAGATATAGCTTGATGTTACATTGAGAGGGTAAGAAGCCCATAGATTGGAAAATTCACCTCCATGCATATTAGGGTTTGATTGGATGTTATTGCACTTGGAGATGATTGTACACCTATTTGGAAGGGTTTTTGAGCCTTCCTCCGTCATGATGTCATGCCCTATCTCTTAGACATTGCACTTGTTGGTAACGACATCATGATTTTATGATTGTTGAGCCGACCTAGCATGAGGGTATCCTTTTGATGATGAGTTGGAACTTGATGATGCTGAGACATGACCTTTGATGAGATGTGACTCTTGACGATGATTTCCACCCTTTGACAGAGAGATGTGGCCTTTGGAATCTCTCTTTACCCTTTTGATGATGACATCACCACCCTTGAAGGCTCTCGCACTCACATGTGCCATTTTTTAGGGGACATTTTGATGTAGTTTCATGGTATATTTATTTTAGAGGCTATTTTTGGGGTCATCTTATACCTATCCACCTTGTATCATGGACATTTTACATTGTTGGGATTTGTGAGAGGAAAAGCACTAGGTTTTCCTCATATAAAAGGCTAGCACTTTAATCCTTATCAAATCACAACTCACGCTTGTGGAGAATCACTTATATAGTTTTATTTTACTCGTTTCTCAGCATGGAGTACTTATGTGCACCTCTTGGAGGTGATCTTGTGGATGCTTGTTTTGTTTTTGGTCGATGATTCATGAATTAGGGTCACTCGTGCATAACAACTTGGTATAGTAAGTGTTGTTTCCAGGTATTTATGTTTATTCATGGTATTTTAAGTATATGCTCTATTAAATTGTTGATAAGTTGCATGTTATCTTGTTCTCCTTGGATTATTTTGATTTGAAACCCTAGGAAGGCTTGTAATTGTTCATCCCCTTCCTTGTTTTTATCCATCTTAAGCTTGTTGAAGCATATAAGGTCAAATTTAGGGATTGTGATTGTACAAAATCCCCCTAAAATTGTCTTTATTGTTCAATTTCTAGAGCTTGTGATTGTACTACTCTAGGGTTTGACCTATTTTCCACTTGATCCCTTATTAATAGTCATACAAAACGTAGGACAACATTAGGAATTATGATTATACATCCCCCTAAATTGTTTTCCTAAAATATTAAACCTATGGCTTGTGATTGTACATGCCCCTAGAATTTTATCCTTGAGTTTTATTTATTATTATCTTCTATTGAGGTAGTATTGAATCCATATGCCCAATTGATCCAGGTGGATATTAGTGGCCACACACCTTTTCCAAATGGCTCAAATTTTTTTTCTGGCAATTGTGGCAATTTACTATTTTTAGTAGGTTTGAACTTCTGAGGCCATTTTGAGGGCCCAAATGAAGGTTTTTCAAGATAGAGGTTCTCAATTATAGCTGAAAGCATGATTGAGCCCCCAAAATGAATTTCCTCGATGATACCTTTCCAACGAGCTATCACACGCCTAAAACAGAGATCGTATGCAAAAGTTACGACCCCAGGAAGTTGATGTACTCACTTACCCAAACGGGGCCCACATGACTTTTGGTGCTTCATCTCCTAGGGTTAGGTTTTTGGATGTCTAGGGTTTTTGGCATTCCTGCTTATTGTAAAAAGGCCTTCAAAGCCTCATTGTAATCATCTTCTTATGAATGCGAGTATCCGTCACATCTCTTCTCAGAGATAAGCTGCCACCATTCTAGCGAGTCTTTCACTCTGTATTTTTACAGTATCTGTACATTTATTTCATTAATAGAAATCACGTATTACCCTAGTCTTAGATATCTCTCTCTCTCCCTCAACATATTGGTTTATATTGTGACTAATTGAATTGCATATTCATTTGTCATCATCCCTAGACTAATGCCTTGCATATTAGCTTAGGATCATCATCTAACATCATTATTTTTGCATTAATTGCATTTTCAGTCATCAGGGTTTGCCATCTTTCATCAATTTAACATAGTTTAATGTTATTTCTTTTAAGAAATCATTATCTCATGGTTTATTATCCTTTATCTTTCATTTGGCATCTTTTCCTCATTGCTTATTACTAATTTAGGATTGACTTACTACTATTATTATAAACTTGTTATAAGCTGAAGTACCTTATCTTTTTCCTTTGATAACTAGTGTTTCAGGGCATTGTTACAAGATTTTTACCCTATGACCTTGGGTCTACGTCACAACAGATCATGACCGTATCTAAAATACCGAACCTACCCTTCCACATACAAACTTGTAAATAAATAACTACTTGGAATAGAGAATAGAAGAGCTCACACCTTGTATCCAAATGTTCGATGTAGTTCCTCGCTCTCGACCTTTGACTTGGTCTTGATCTATTCCTACACCAACCTGCAAAAATAGATCAAGTCTATACTGCAATAAGGTAGTTATGAAATCAAGTTATACATGTAATGTGCAAATTCAAATATGTAAAACAAGTTAACATATAAATATATTGAACAAAATTACAGATATATGGAGGGAAATAGAACTCTTTTATTGAAACAATATAAGTAGGTAGTTACAACTTGACTCTAACTACCAACACTACCTCGAATCCAACTACCCAGGTTCCTCCTTTGGACCCTTCAAGAATCAACTCAACAAAGTGGTTCTTCCTCGAATGACCCAAAAGGGATAGGAACACACCCTATGAGAGAGGAAGGAATGATGGAAAACATGTTTCTAGATCAAGGGATGCTACTCAAAGGTCCAGGGAATAGGGGAGCTTGCAAATCGTTGGAATAATCTTACACCAAGGTTTTCTCTCCTCATCCATACCCCCATAGGTGCTTATATACCATCCTTAAGAGGTTGATATGGTTATATTCTATTGTGTACGGGCCAATGTAAGTCTAGGAATGGGACAAACTGAAAACCTCGCCCTAAAATGTGAAATATTTTTAATTTTTCACAAAATTGAGGGTATACCCAGTTTGTACATTAGAAAATAACATATATACATGATTTTCACATGGGTGAATAGCGTATGACAACAAAAGTATTGTTTTCATATGAATTTGATGAAGGAGAGTGAGATTTAGGTTTGCAAGCTAGGGAATGGACTAGTCTATGTCACAAATGCAAATGTAGTGTGGCAATTTGTGCTATAACAAGAATTTAATTTACTTTTCTAGCTCAATAAAAATTATTGATTGTCTTGGAAACACCCCTCATGTTGGTCACTATAATTGCTTATTTAATTAAACAATCAAGTGCTACATAAATTGTCAACCCAAGGAAGTTTGTTATTTCAAAGGTAGTCACGCACTATATATGCTCGATCTCAAAATAAACCTAGAGTTGTAGTAAAAACATATTAATCACACTTTGCCTTGAACAAACTGAAGTTCTAACTTGAGTTACAGGAAAGCAACCTACCTATTGCAGAGTTCAATGTTTAAAGAGATAACTATCAAAGAATCCTAGATTACATTAAGAAAATAACAACCTGGAAAAGAAATCTTTCAAGACACTGCAAAAGGAAAGACCAACTATTCTGTAACTAGAGAACAAGACCCTATTCCCAAAGTAGGAATCTTCAACACCTGTTTACGATCATCACACTTAATGAACTCATTGCTTAACTGAAATGATTAACACACACTGAAGACTAACTAACTCTTAACAGAGAACATGACCCTAATTCCTAAGCATGAATCTTCAGCACCTGTTTCTGATTAGCACACTTTCATGAACTCATTACTTAACTGAAATGATTAACACACACTGAAGACTAACTAACTCTTAACAGAGAACAAGACCCTAATTCCTAAGCAGGAATCTTCAACACCTGTTTTTGATTATCACACTTTCATGAACTCATTAAAATAATTGACATGTACTAAAGGCTAACTATCTCTAACAGAGCACATGACCCTATTCCCTAAGCAAGAACCTTCAACACCTGTCCCTGATTATCAAGATTTCATAAATTCACCAAGCATGATTGCTAACTAGAATGATTAACAATTACCCAAGCATGAATCATATGAAAATAATGTAACAGTCAGTAAAGCAGAGTTTCAAGAAGACAGAGTTCAAGAAAGTAGTGTTTCAACAAAACAGAGTTCAGTAAAGTAGTGTTTCAGCAAAACATAATTTAATCAAGGCATGAACAGAAATAACACTAACACTCTATAAAGCTAATGGGTGAATCTTGTGAAGAAGGTGGGCCCTCCCTTCTCACAAGATTCCCCTGAAATGAAAGGAACTAGAGAGAAATGCTCAGAACAATCTTTTACTCATCTGTCAACTGTATCATATTACAATCTGAAGTAAAACNATCTTGTGAGAAGGGAGGGCCCACCTTCTTCACAAGATTCACCCTGAAATGAAAGGAACTAGAGAGAAATGCTCAAAACAGTCTTTTATTCATCTATCAACTGTATCATATTACAATGTCTGAAAATGAAACACGTCCTTCTCTGTAAATCCTCCTTAGCTAAAACCGAAGGTCCTCTCTAATGATGATTTCCTCTTATTTAAAGAGGAGAATCCCTTCGTACAATTTGATCAACAAATTACAGGTGTATATCTGAGTCCTATTCTTAGTCGGATCGACTTTCTAAACTGGAATAGGATACCCTAGTCTCTCGCAACAGAATGCTATTACAAGTGCTGAGTGAGGTGTTCTTGTGGCAGCTGGAGTAACAACTTCTTTATTTGTCTTCTTGTTACTGCTGTTGTATGCTGTTTCAACATCGTGAATCACGGGCTGTTTTAGCCACGGGATTTGTGTTCTGACTGTTTCAGCAACTTGGTCTCAGGCAGTAGCAATGGTTAATGCTAACTCAAGGTGCGAATGTTGTGGTCAATCTGTGTGAATTGTTGTTTCAACATCGTTGACCACGGACTGTGTAACAACTTCTGTGAGTTGTTGTTTCAACATTGTTGACCGCGGACTGTGTAACAACTTCTTCTGTGTGAGTTGTTGTTTCATCATCGTTGACCACGGAGAGTGTAGAAGCTTCTTTTGTATGAGTTATTGTTTCAGCATTGTAGACCATGAAGAGTGTAACAACTTCTTCTGTGTGAGTTGCTATTTCAGCATCGTAGTCCATAGACTGTTTCAGCCACAGGGTTTGTGTGCTTTAACTTTTTCAGCAATAGGCCTCAATGCTAATATGTAATTCGAACAGTTTCAACACTTATACATTTCTGATCAATAGTTAAGTATGAGAGTAATGTAAAATTATATGAAAAACAAATTAAACATATAGTAAAGAGAAGGGACATTGTATACCTCTGGAAAGATAGGGTAAGGTGATAATGTGAGTTTAAATGTGAGTGGAACAAGGGTGTAAAGGTAGCAAAAAGTGTGAGCAAAAAGGTACATTGTATGGTCCTAACATCCCCCCCAACTTAAGATGTTGCATGTCCTCAGGCAACTTTACTCTGAATCAGAATCTGAATACCGACTCTGAGCGTGCAAGTTACTCAAGCAGTAGCTGTGGAAGGTGATGTCTATTGGAGCTCTGAACCCTTGAACGTGTTGTAACCTTTGCCAAGCTGTTGTTTCTGTCTTCTTGGGCAACTTATAATGAATTTGATATTTCTCTGCTGGCATCCAAAGGATAGGAAAATGAAACTGGTACCCTACCCAGCTTTCAACACATTGCTAAACACACTTGATGTATCTAGGTACCCTGGAGATTTCTATCTCAAGATTAGTGGGGCTAAAAGGATTGTGTTCCTGTATTTTCTCAGTAGACTGTTGCCAAAACATGTTATTTTCCTGTAGGGAAACAATCTTTGTTGATTTAATGAGATGTTGACACTCCTGAAACACTGATGTCTATAATTGCTGAATGTGTTGAGTCATCCCTGGTTTCTTTAAAAATTAATAATACTCTGTAACAAAGGTGGCAACATTTTGTGGTTCTGGCCTTATCCAGAGAAGGCGATTATCCTCATTGTGCTTGGAAGCTAGGAAGTCATCCTGCCATATAATCTGATTGTTAAGGAAGGAGGTGAGTGCCCTAATTTGGATGTCACCGACAAGAGGGTTAAGGTTAAGCTGTCGGTTCTTAGGGATGGCCTCATTATGAAAATATGCCTCACAGAGGAGGTGATGATCCATAACAGAGGCTTCTGCAAAGGTTTTAACAAAATCTGTTGGGTTTAATACAACATGGGGTCTGCCTTCTTTGACTTATTTGATCTGAAACCATGTAAGTCGTTCCATGAGGAACATAGAGTAATTGCAGGATGGTTTCCTTGCAGCCAATAGATTTTGTGCCAAGTCAAATATCAGGAGCAATCTACCTTTTAGCTCTTTATTCTGTTTCTTAAGGGCACGAGATTCCTGGCGTGTTTTCTCCAAAGCTTCCCAATTTGAGTAGATATGATTTATCCAGATTTGTCTGTGTTCCTGCAGGCTTTTGGCCTGTGTAACAACATACTCTTTTTTCCATTTCTGTATTATTGCCTGCTCATCCCATGGCCGAGTTTGTGTTTCAGCGTTGCAAGTAGTAGGCTGAGGTAGGGTCTGAGTGGCTTGTTCCACAAAGGTGTGGGTATTGATCTGGCTGGGAGGGGAAAATTCATCAATAGGAAATGTTTGTACAACTTTATTAACAAAAGTAGGGGTTTCAGATTTGACATTTGTTGCAGGCCAGGGCTCAGTCTTAATTTTGGAAGGTCCTGCTGGTTCTTATGTAATAGCAGGGTGTTCTTCTTTGACTGCAAGAGTTGAAGGTGCAGGGGAAGCTCCTGGCATTGGAATTTGAATTACTTTGTAGCCTGCTTGATAGTAGATGTCACCACATTGACTGCACATATATTCTCTACATGGATTCTCTGCTGTAGTTCCCTCTAACATGGTTGCTATGCGAGCTAGGGTGTACAATTTAAGTTCCTTCTCATAGGATTCCTTTTTCATGGCTAGCTCTTGCTTGTAGGATTCCATTTCAGACCTTAGGAACTCATTTTCTTGCAAGACAGAGGCCATTGTTGGTTCTGGTTGAGGAATGACTGGTTCTTGTGTAGCAGTCACAACCTCGCTAGCTGGTTCTTGTGGAGAAGCTACAGGATCGACAGCTGATTCTTGTGTTCCATCTTCTTGATGTAAAGAGAGTAATGTTGCAACACCCTGGGTCTCTGATTCTTGTATCTTGATAACAATATCAACAACTGGTTCTTGTGTTTCAACTGTAGCTGGTTCTTGTGTGACAACTATAGCTGGTTCTTGTGTTTCAGCCACTGAATGAGTAGCTGGTTCTTGTGTTTCAGCTACTAAATGGGTAGCTGGTTCTTGTGGTTCAACTACTGGATGAGTAGCTGGTTCTTATGTTTCAGCTACTGAATGAGTAGCTGGTTCTTGTGGTTCAACTAATGGATTTGAAACGGATGATGTCGCAACATACTGGGCGTCTGGTTCTTGTGTTTCAATGCCCGTGGGTGGAATAGGCAAAGATTCCAGCATTTGGGAGGTTAGAGGTGTACGAGGTATTAGTCGGATGGGTTGTGGGTCTAGGGCAGTTGCAGTAGTGGTTGGACTTGTTGAGGCACTTGTTCGTTTTCTTTGTAAAAAGGGCGGAAAGAAAGGAATTTGCTTTCGTTTACGTGGGGGTTTTTCCTCAATGATGGGACATGGAGAATTGTCTGGTTCATAATCATCGCTAAGAATATGAAGGGAAGGAGTGGATGATTCTGGTAAAGTGTGGGGTGGGCTTGGTATGGTAGGGGGGTTAATTGGGCTAATTGGGTCTGTAGGCGGACTGTTAGGTATTTTTGGAGAATCTGGAGGGTTTTGTGGTTGCTGTTCTTGCAAATTTTCAGGAATTTCAGCAGCTTCTTGGGGATCTATGGGTGGATTGTTTAGTGGAGGGTTTTGTTGAGAAAAGCCCTTTTGGATAAGCAGTTGAACGAGACGATGATGGGTGAGTGAAAGGGTGGGATATTTATCCTTTTTACAGTAGTGCGACATATTTTTAAGAAAACCGAGCAAATAATAAGGAATGTTCACCAATCTATTATGCCGTAAATGAGACAACATGACAAAATCATGCTGGTAGACTACCTGGTATCGGCCTTCACAGGTAAGGTAGTCTTTGACGAAGTTTTCAACTTTCGGCCATGGAGGCGGTAACGAGATGAGTCGGACACCCTGGCCTTTAGGTTCAATTTGTTCCCCTGGCAAGAGGAAATCCTACTGGGCGTTCAGAATGATATGTTTGCGGCTGAACATGCAAATGCCATTGGTAGGGAGACCCGAAACTTGCACTATATCCTCTTCTGTAACTAAAATCTGAACCCCTTGAACAATGGAATGGTCTTCCTGGAGATTTTGAGCAAACTGGAGAACCTGTTGTTGATCATACCACTGGAGTCTCTGAAAATAACCGAGCCATCATGCCTGTAGAAAAATTTGATAGGCTACTGGATAGTGTTCTAACAGGGTTTTCGTGGTGAATTCGTACCGTATAACAAAGCCTCCCATAGCTACCATCTCGGTAAAATACACCGTCAAAGAGTTGAGTAACAACTTCTATGCAGAGTGAGTTTTTTGAGTGAAGGCATGCAAATGGTGGTGAAACAAACGGAAGGATGGTAAATAGGAATGGTGGTGGTTGATACGTGTGAAATGATGGTATAAAAGTTCAATATTTCCTCCCCCCCTTTTAAGTGTGGCTCATAATGATTTTACATGAGTGGTAATGATGAGTTGGAATCTTTTGATTAACTATAGCTTAATTGTATTTACATAAAATTTACATACCTCGCCTTTACCTTTTGATTCGTACTTCAAACAAAATATAATGCTTGTCCATAATAGTTATGCAGTGGCTGTGGTGGAGACTTTTGATTTGTTAGATTGAATTGTATCAAGGATTTGTTGACTGGAAGGACAAAATGTAGTATAAGAGCGCAAAATCTTATTGACAGAGAATGCTAAAAAGTTGGTGTTTCAGCAACAGAAAGAAGGGCGAAACAATTGTTGGACGGTGTTGTTTCATCAATGAAAACTGTGAAGAATTGTTGGACTATAGTGTTTCGGCAATGGGGAGAAGGCGAAAAGTTGCTGACAATGGTGTTTCAGCAATGGGGGAAAATGGTGAAAGGTTGTTGAACAATGGTGTTTCAGCAATGGGGAAAATGGTGAAAGGTTGCTGAACAATGATGGGGGAAAATGGTGAAAGGTTGCTGACAATGGTGTTTCAGCAATGGGGAAAAAGGTGAAAGGTTGCTGAACAACGATGGGGAAAAATGGTGAAAGGTTGCTGACAATGGTGTTTCAGCAATGGGGAAAAAGGTGAAAGGTTGTTGAACAACGATGGGGGAAAATGGTGTGAAAGATTGTTGAACAATGGTGTTTCAACAGTGGGGGAAAGCCAAAAAGTCGTTGAACAATGGTGTTTCAGCAATGAAGAAAGAGCAAAGAGTTGTTGAACAATGGTGTTTCAGCAATGGGAAAGCTTGCCTCTTCTTGAAGTAGGATCATCCTTTCTTAGTAGGCATGTGCTTTGATTGGGAATCTGCAAAAATCGATTGTAACATGGTATTTCTTGACAGGGATTATTAGTAAACTAAATCTAATCTAATACTAAAGAAATTAACTTAAAAATAATTAATTGCAATGAGGGGTAGGAGCCCCCTCTAAAAAGAGGTAATGAGAGTCTGCCACGCATGTGGCCTTAAAATCTTCTTTGGAAATAGGGCGCTGGTACAGACGAAGCCGATGACCATTTACAAGTAACAGTGTTTTAGAGTCATCGATTGTGAGGAGCCTTAGTGTTCCATTGGGGAAAACAATGTCTACTTCGTAAGGTCCAAGCCATCTTGTACGTATTTTCCCTTGAAATTATTTGAACCGAGAGTCATGTAGTAGGGCCCAATTACCTTTTTGGAACTGCTTATGCTTGATAGTTTTGTCATGCCATTTTGATCTTTGCTGTTGAATCATAGTTGTCTGATGAATGACATCTAGTCTTTTTTCATCCAATTCATTAAGCTGCTGCAACCTGGTTGTCTGTGCATCGGTCAAATCAAGGTTGACAGCTGAAGCAGTCCT